>CAUYON010140086.1:0-20477 GCA_963573935.1 Arctocebus calabarensis | reverse complement strand
TTGTTGAGTTTTTTAAAAAATATTTATTTATTTATTTACTTATTTTTGAGACAGAGCCTCAAGCTGTTGCCCTGGGTAGACTGCCATGGCATCACAGCTCACAGCAACCACCAACTCCTGGGCTTAAGTGATTCTCTTGCCTCAGCCTCCCAAGTAGCTGGGACTAAAGGTGCCTTCCACAATGGCAGGCACCTTCAATTCCTGTTGTTTGGCAGGCCTGGGCTGGATTTGAACCCACCAACTTTGGTGTATGGGGCTGGCACCTTAGCCTCTTGAGCTACAGGCATTGAGCCCATCATTGAGTTTTTATTGTTCTGACTGCTGGTGAGGCTACTTATCTTTTTTATGTCCTTATTTGCCATTAAAATTTCTGTATGCTCATTTGCCATTCAATTTTCTCCTTTTGTAAGTTTCTTGTTCATACCATTTTTGCCCATTTTTATCATTTTCCTTATTTTGTAGAAGTGACTTATAAATTATTTATCTGTTAAGGATGTTGTAAATATATTCTCCCAAATATTTTTTACCTTTGTTAATGATATATTTTGGTTATATAAAAGTATAATGTCTTTCTAGAGTTAAATCTGTCAACCTTTTCTTTATATTTTAGATTTTATGACTTGCTTAGGAAGAAGGGTTACCCATTCAAAGATTATAAAAATACTTAGTACTTTCTGCAAATGACTTTTTTATATAAGACTTTAAATCATCTTTGTTTTTTTTTTCCTGTGAGGTACAAGTTTTTTGCAATGTCTTTCTAAATAGCCAATTGTCTTCACATTATTGATCTTTACATCACCACTGTTTGGGGCCATCATTTCATTAAACATCTTTTCTCCTCCCTTCTAACCTCTTTTTATACAACTCCAATTGTGTGTATTTTGATGTGCTTTGTAGTGTCCCATAAAGAATACCGAAGGTCTCAGAGGCATTGATTATTTTTACACATTTTATTGTTTTTTATTCTTCTGTTCTTCAGTTTGGATAGTATGTACTGATTCATCTTCTATTGCTGATTCTTTGTCAATGAAATCTGCTGTTGAGCCCCTCTAATGTGTTTTTTCTTTCTTTTCTTTTTTGTGAAACCTGTTAGTTTTTTATTTGCACTGTACAATTCACATGGTCTTTCTCAAAATCTCGGAATTATAAATGATCTTAACACTTATTTGGACCACATTTCTCTAATGAGTTTTTTAATCTCAGATATTTTACTTTCAATTCCAGAACTTCTACTTGGTTATTATTATAATTTTCATCTGTTTTATAAGCCATTTATTTAATTTCCATTTTGAAAATTTTATCAATAACATTACTGATATTCTCTATTTGGTGAGTTATGCTATCATAGTTTATTTAAACACGATTTCTTTTAATTCTTTAAGCATACAATAACTGCCTTGAAATCTTTGTTAAGTCTAACATTTGGGTTCCTTGTTGACAGTTTCTATGGACTAATTTCTTCTTCCTATGCGGAAATCATACTTACTTTTTCTTTATTTAAAATCTATATCTCTTTACAAATGGATATATATATTTAAACTGAACATTTTAGATTATATATTGTAGCAATTTTGGATGTTCACCTCTTCCCCTTTGGGCAGCTATTACTTTTTTTTGTTTTGTTTATTTGTTCAACCATATGCCTAGACTAACTGTGGAGTCTCTTTCCGTTGGGGTTTGGTGCCGCTCACGTTTCTGCTGTTTTACATTTGTTTTTATGTTTAAGCCTGATTTACTGTTATGGATCAGTATAGCTCTGAACATGATAGTTCAGAGGTTGTACATAAACACCTTGATGCAGTAAGTCTTCCACCCCCAGCTGGTGGGTCTGTGCATTACTGAGGATGGCATCTGAAGGCCAGACAGTTTATATGCTACCCTCACCTGCACTCACAAGTCCTCACAGCCACGCAAGTAATTCTCTTGGATTTTTTAGGAAGACAATAACAGTTTTTACAATAGGGATACTTTAATTTTTTGTGATAAAGTTTATTCATTTCTTTTTATTATTAAGGTCTCCAACATTATTAAATTAAAGAGACAATAGCAGGGACTCATGCCTTGTTCCTCTCTGGTTGAAGTTCTCCATAGGTTCTAGTAAAGAACCTTTGTTGAGTTGAGGAAGTTTCCTTCTGACTTATTTACTAGGAAATTTTTGTTTAAAATCATAAAGGGATATTAAATTTAACTTTTGGTTTGGGAAGCCAAGGCAGGAGGAGCTTGAGCTCAGGAGTTTAAGACTAGCTTCAGCAAGAGTGAGATCCTGCCTCTACTAAAAATAGAAAAATTATGCGGGCATGGTAGCAGGTGCCTATAGTCTTGGATACTCGGGAGGTTGAGGCAGGAGGATCACTTGAGCTCAGAAGTTTGAGGTTGGTGTGAGCTAGACTGACATAATAGTACTCTAGCCTAGGTGACAGAGTAAGACTCTGTTTCAAAAAGGAAAAAAAAAAAGACCTGGAAATAATGCCACTGGAGCAACTTATAAACTAACTTATATACTCAGGGAAAAACCATTCATTCATGCAGAAATTGTAAAAGAATGTCAAAGCTATAGGATGCTTAGATCCGCAGTAATGATTCAGAGTATGAACTGCCTCTCTCAAGGAGAACCGTAACTGACTGGCAACATGAATTAGCTTTCAACTTAACAGAATGACTTCATGCAATACTTCAAAAGGAAAATAAGTATTATTCAATTGCTTTGAATGAACTGATAGTATTGACTCAGGGCAGGTCTTATACTTCATTTGGGTCCTAAGAGAAGATTTTCTTTGCTACAAAAAGTTATTCACTTTGGGCACTCTTACCAACAGAACACAAGGAGACTACTTCCAAGATAAATGTCATGAGGCGGTGCCTGTAGCTCAGTGGGTAGGGCGCCGGCCACATACACCAAGGCTGGTGGGTTTGAACCCAGCCAGGGCCAACTAAAACAACAATAACAACTGCAACAAATAAAAATAGCCGGGCGTTGTGGTGGGTGCCTGTAATCCCAGCTACTTGGAAGGCGGAGACAAGACAATCACTTAAGCCCAAGAGTTTGAGGTTGCTGTGAGCTGTGATACCATGGCACTCTACCCAGGGTGACATAATGAGACTCTGCCTCAAGAAAAAAAAAAGATAAATGTCATGAATTTGGTAAATTTAGTGAGTGTACGTACACACAGTGCACCTTCCATGAAAGGAAAACATGAAGGGTTTATTGCACAGATGAAAAAAGTATTAACAGATCCAGATGCTCTCATTTCTTTTCATTGTATTTTACATGTGCTAAAGCTACTATCTTAAGTGATACTTTGCAATAAGTTATAAGTATTGTAAACTATATTTGTGCAAATGCAACACAGTATCTTCAGTTTCATAACATGCTAAAGTTGAATGGTGAAGTATTCAGTGTGGATTTGCCATATCATTCTGAAGTGCACTGGCTACTGCAGAGATGGGTGTTCACCAAAATTTTATCTGTGATAACAGCTAAATCTTATGATGAACAGAATCAGCAACGTGAATTATTCATATAATTCACAAGACTTGCTAAAGCTGGTCTTAAACTCCTGAGCTCAAAGATTCATATAGGAATGCAGCATTTCTGTGTGATATCATGTCAAATCAAAATGACTTGAATGACTTGAATTCACCTTTGCAAGGTAAAACTAAAGCTATATATGATATGTAGCAAAAAATCTAAGCATTTCAAAAAAAGCTATCTTTTTTCAAAATACTTTTTCTTCAAAAGGAAATTTCAGATGAATACTTTCCCCATTTAGCAAAGGTCATTGATGAACAGGACAATATATGTGCATCATTGGAAGAATACACAGCTATTATAATTGGAGAATACCATGAAAGCTTCACTGACTTTGAGAATCATGACATCACACTTGATTTAGCATTTCAGCCTTATCCAATTGATATCATCAAGGCAACCAAACAACTACAGATGGAATTGATTGTGCTCTCAGTAGATGACATTTTAAAGTCATTGATTAATGCTAAGAAATCCTATTGAAAAATGGAAAAATGCAGAATACTCATGCCTTCAGCAACATTCCCCAAAACGTTTTCTTGCTTTTCCACCACTTGTTGCTGCAAATCTGCATCTTTCTACCTACCCCAAATCAATATGCCCTTAAAGTCACAAATGATGGATACCCATCTAGAAAATCAACTGAAATTATGGATCTTCATAGTGCAACAAATATTCAAATGCTTTCCAACAAAAAGCAGACACAACAAAGTCATTAAAAGTTAGTTACCTTTTAAATGAGCAAACAGTTTCATTGTTGAAATTAGGTACATACTAGCTAGTTTTTTTTTTTTTATTAAATCATAGCTGTGTAGATTAATGCAATCATGGGGTACAATATGCTGGTTTTATATATAATTTGAAATGTTTCCATCAAACTGGTTAACATAGCCTTCATGGCATTTTCTTAGTTATTCTGTTAAGACTTTATATTCTACACCTAGTAAATTTCATATATACCCTTGTAAGATGCACCGTAGGTGTGGTCCCACCAATTACTCTCCCTCCACCCATCCTCCCCCTCTCCTAGATTTTTATAAAATAAGGTACATTTTTAAGTATAACAAATTAAAGTTTCTTGAATGCAGCCTCATTTAAAAATTTTAAGTACATTTTTAAACATTTTTAATAGAGCCAAATTAATGGGGCCTTCCCACATGAAAAGATTTCTCACCCTTGGTGACCTATATATCTCAACCCTGGTCTAGTCTATCTAACTGCAACCTTGGTCACTCTTTGAGAATTCTGTTACTTTGTGAAAATTCTAAATATAGTTTTGAAAATGCAGCCAGCTCACACCATTTGGGAATTTGAGGGTTTATTCAGCTAGATTGACAGACAGGCAGTTCTACAAATTTCAGGAAAACCACTTCTAATGCCTTCCATGCAAGCTAGCTATTTTATACACGTGACCCAAAGTCCTTTTCAGTGACATTTTCCTGGGCCAGATGATCAATGTAGAGGAAATGCTGATTTTGAGATATCTAACTGACTTAAATTTCTTGGTTAATAAATAATTTTGCGCATGGAGAAAAAGTCTGAGATCTCTCTATAACATTGTAGATGTCCATGTGGACAACTCTTAGAGACCATGCTCTATGAAAGAGACCTTCCTGGAAGTTGGGGGGAAAGGTGGCTTGGTTAGTACAGTTAATAAGACCTAAGAAAGGAGACGGGAGTGCACGTGGCTTGTTAACCTCATGCTAAGTTTGAGCTGCGATACACGGGTATGGAACTTCTGGGCTTTTCTTCTGTTGGCTCTCAGGCACATGGTGGAGCAGGGATGGACTATCATGAGGGATGCATATCAGGACAGGTGACCTGTTCTACAGTCACCACACACGGGACCCAAGAGGACAGCAATGCCAGAAACTGTTATTGCCATCACACAATGTTTTCTGAGCCTCCACTCTGTGGTTTATGTCCTCTTCCACTCTGGGCTCAGATGAGTCACAGGCTGTAGGCCTTGCTGCCCCAACTTTTAAGCTGTCTGTGGAGAGTGCTCCTTTGGCTGAACTTCTCTTGCAGGCCCACACAGAGAGCAATACTCTCCCCATCTTCTCCATGTGGGCTGCACGTGCTCTCCCTGAGTAGTGACCTTTGTGCTGCAGACCTTCCCAGGAGCTCTCTGGCAGGTACCACCCTCCCACCTCATCACCCGAGTATTTGGGACACAGCAGCTCCCAGAACACTCTGATAGGAGGACATAAGTTGGAGGTGTTAAATCATTCCTAAGTGGTCAAAAATCCAAATTGCTGAGCAACAGGATTCTGTCAAGATTTATATCAGTATGAGACCTTCCTGAACTCACTTAGAAAGAGCAAGCAAACCTCTTTTACATTGTGGATTTATTCTTTCAGTCCACATATATTTATTGATCGTATGTTATATGCCAAGTGGTACCATTTGGATGTTTGGTCCCTCCAAATCTCACAGGGAAATCTGATCCCCAGTGTTGGAGGTGGGGCCTGATGGGAGGTGTTTGGGTCTTGGGTGTGTATCCCTTGGGAATGGCTTGGTGCTTTCCCAGCAGAATGAGTGAGTTCTCACTCTATTAGTTCAGAGAGAGCTGGTTGTTTAAAAGAGCCTGGCTCTTACTCCCATCTCTTCCTCTCTTTCTTGCTATGTGACACACCTGCTTCCCCTTCACCCTCTGCCTTGACTGGAATGTCCCTTTGAAGCCTTTACCAGAAGCAGATGCTGGCCCCATGCTTATTATATAGCCTGCAGAGCCATGAGCCAAATAAAATCTCTTTTCTTTATAAAATACCTAGCTCCAGCTATTCCTTTATAATAATAACACAAACAGACAATGATACAAAGCATTGGATGCACTTGGTCCTGGAGATACAGCAGTGAGCAGGCAGACAGAAATCCCTGTCTTTATATTGCAGGAGGTAAACTGGTCTAGTAAGAAAACAGATGGGACATCAACTGGTGATAAGGGTGAAATGTGAGCAGGAAAGGAGGGTGAGGTATGCTGGGACACAGGCTATTCAGGGAGCTCTCACTGAAGAGGCAAAAATTGGGCAAGCACCTGAAGAGGGACAGGGAGGAGGTCATGTACAGCTGTGGGAAGGGTATTTAGGTGGAGGGAAGATGGGGTGCAAAATTCTGGAGGTGAGAGGGTGTCCAGTGTACCCTAGGACCAGCAAGAAGGCAGTGTGGCTAGAGAAGAGGAGAGTGGGAAAGGAGGAGGAGATGAAGCCAGAGAGTGACAAGTGATAGCTTGTGAGGCAGCAGAGCTGGTGGAGGGACACGGGAAAAAAAAAAGCCATTGTTGGCTTTAAGCAGAGGCATGACATGGCATGATTTTTATTTTGGACAGCTTGCTCTGCTGCTAGGTCAAGAAAACGCTGCTAGGTCAAGAAAGCACTGCAGGGCCGAAGTAGGGGCCCCAGTGAAGGAACTGCATGTCAACTCATGTGACAGATGATGCTGCCTTGGACCAGGGGGCTGGAGATGGAGGTGTAGAAAGTGGTAACTTTCTGGATTTGTTATGAAGGTGGAGACATCAAGTTTTCTAACAGGTTGAATGTGAAGTGGGAAAATGAGAGGCATCAAGGATGACCCCAAGTTTTTGATCTGAGCAAGTGAAGGAAGGATTAGCCTTCTGCAAAAAATGGGGAAGATTGAGGGAGACGCAGGTGCAGGAGGATTCTGTCAGGGGTTCAGTTTTCTGAGCAAGACTTAATTATTAGGCATCCAGGTAGAAATGGCCTGAAGATAGCTGGCTATCAAAGTCTGGGATTTATGGGAAAGGTCTGGGCGAGAGAGAAAAATATAGTGACATCAGCACAGACTGGATTTAAAGTCATGAGTCTGGGTGAGATCTTGGACAGTGGGTGCAGGATACAAGTCCTAGGCCCTCTAAAAGATGAGGAGAAAAGCCAGAGAGAAAGGTGAAACCAGGGACACGGTGTCTTGGAAGCCAAGGAGAATGTTTCAAGGAGATGGGAAGCAATGAGCATATACCAGTTATCAAGCTTCCCTTGAGATAAAAATCCCTACTGCAGTTAACTCAGGATCAGGTAGAGGTGCACATTCTGCATAGTTTCAACCCACACGTGTGTCTTATGAACTAGTCCTTTATCTTCAGGCATTGGTAGCCCTTTGACAATCTTTATGAGCACTGCAGATCTTCTCAGCAAAATGCACTCAGATACACAAAAGACTGCAGACATTTGCTAGAGGTTCTCAAACCTAGTAAAGTCCATCCTAGCAGTTGGGTTCATAATCAACCCTTCCCCATCCCCAGAGAGGACTCTTATGGCATTAACCAAATTGTCTCAATGTAAAAATTCAGGTATCACAGGTCCTCGGCTTTCCTAGACATATTTCCAAAGGGTAGAATGAGTTAGCTTTTCTAGGCTCTTAGGGTAGACATCAGGGTGAGGTGAAAACCAAAATTGAAATGGACTGGCTCAAGGCTGAAAGCAAAGGAGAACTCACCATCATTTCCTGGACATGAAACACCTCTGCACCATCAGATGAGAGTCGATTGGGGAAAGAGATGCTGACAGATGACCCAGGAAGGGTGCTAGGGCCAGTGTTGTAGACCTGTGGGTGTGGAACACATACAGCAAGTTTTAATGGAAAATAACAGCTCTTCATTTCATGCCATGCAATGCATACTCCAAGATTCTTTGAAATCATACAAAGATATTCTAGGTTTTGGCTCTAGAATGCCAGGACTTGAAATAAAGTGAAATATTAAATGATAGAAAATTTCAATGACAGTAGAAATCTGTCTAATATCCACTTAAAAAATTTAAAAATTTTTTTCATTTAAGAAATTATCTTATTCCCTTTTAGCATTTTCTTGTCTTCTTCCTACTAAAAATTATATTTTTCACATGTCTAGAAATTTACTCATAGACTATTAGACATTTGGTGGGAACTCAGACATTATAATCTAGTCTACTGGCTCTTTGACATAACATCAGAATCATCTCAGGGGCTTGTTAAAACATAGATGGGGGTATATATATATATACACATACATATATATATATACATACATATATATATATATACATACATACATACATACATATATATATTATATATATATAGCGCAGGGGGTCATACCCAGAGTTTCTGTTGCTGTAGTTCTAGTGTCAGGGTTGAGGATCTGAATTTCAAACAAAATTTCCAGGAGATGCTGATGCTGCTGCCCCAGAAACCACCCTGGGGGAATCCCTGAACTGGTTCAACCTCTTTCCTTTGACAGTTTGAGGTAACAGAGATCCTCAAAGATAAACCAAGGGGTATTGGAAGGGCATTTTTTTTACTGCACTGGTCAGCTGATTTGGTTTCTGGACAATTTACAGCTTTTCACTTGCTAAAATTATTTGATGATATCTGTGCATCTCTTTTCTGTCCTAGCATTTGATCCTAGAAAATTTTACCCCTTACCTTCCCTACCATCCTTTCAAAAAGTCTGTATCCAGGAGCCAGTTATTTCCTGAGAAATGAGGGATAAGCTGGCAGCCACAAAGAGACCAGTAAGAAAACAGAGGCTGAACATGAAGCTCAAGAAAGAAATAAAATACAAAGGAGAATAAAACAGGCTGGTAGCTCTATACATCCAGAAAGTAGATTACGATTGCCCAGCACTGGGGGCTAGGGAGAACAGGGAGCATGACAGGCAGCACTGTAGTCCCAAAGGTGTCCACGTCCTTTATGCAAAAACTGTGAATGTTATTTGACAAGGGGGAATTAAGGTTGCTAATCAAGTGGCCTTAAAATAAAGAGGTTATCTTGATTATCCACGTATAATCCATATTGTCATCATGAAAGCCCTTATAGAGAGAAAAGGTAGGCTGAAGAGTCAGAATGAGAGAGACAGCATCATAGAAAAGATCTGATAGCCGTTGCTGGCTTTCAACATGGAAGGCAGCCATGAGCCAAAGAATGCAGCAGCCTTGACGCTGGAAAATGCAAAAAATGGATCCCCCTGGAGCTTCCTGAGGATTTGAATTTCAAACAAAATTTCCAGGAGATGCTGATGCTGCTGCCCCAGAAACCACCCTAGGGGAATCCCTGAATTGGTTCAACCTCTTTCCTTTGACAGTTTGAGGTAACAGAGATCCTCAAAGATAAACCAAGGGGTATTGGAAGGGCATTTTTTTTACTGCACTGGTCAGCCTATTTGGTTTCTGGACAATTTACAGCCCTGCCCATCCTTTGGTTTTAGTCCAGTGAGACCCATTGGACTTCTGTCCTCTAGAACTGTAAGATAATAAATTTATGTTGTTTTATGCCACTAATTTTGTGGAAATTTGTTACAGCAATAATAAGCAATTAATATAGGGAATGACTGCTAATGTGCAGAGAGAATCTTTTTAGGGTGGTACAAAAAAATGTTCCCAAATTAATTATAGCAGTTGTTCAACTCTGTAAACATACTAAAGTAAACCGAGTTGTATACTTTAAACACGACTTTGTGGTGCCTAGTGATATTGTAATAAAGATGTTATTTTTGTTGTAAGATGAGTAAAATATATTTAATTCTATTTGTCAACTAAAAAATAAATTAAAAAGAAAGTTGAATAGGAAATGACTAGGGGAGAGGAAGACATGAAATGCTGCTTGGTGGCCTGGGGACTAGAGAGAGAATTCAGGCACTGTGAATTTCAGGCATCTCTGAAGTTGAGGGAAGAAGGGCTAAGCCACAAGAAAGGGCTGGAAACCTAACCAGGTCTCGTCACACACCGCAGCATGGATTAGGATCTACCTCCAGCCAGCTTTTCCCTAGATAACCATGTCTTCATTTGCAATACTTAGTTCTGCTTCAAAGAATAAATAGATAAAAAATGATAGAGCAGATGAGTGGTTGTGGCCAACTTTTGATTAAAAAAAAAATTCATCCAAAACAACAACTTAAGACACAAGAAAAGGAAGGAGTATTCAAACACAACTGGAATAACTAATTTGAAATGAAACATGAGAGCACAGACAAGAAACCTCCTGACATGTCTGGGAAATCCCACTCCAAGCGGGAATTGGCATAAGCAGAGAAGAAAAGGACGCTGATTCACACGATTTCACTCTTCAGAGCCAAGCGGACGGGAGAGCTTAAATTAACTGTATTTACTTTTAACAAATGTCTCGATGTTTGATTTGCTGCAAATGTTCATGTACATCTACATTATTTTTCACCACAGTTTTTCAGGTGGGGAAATGCTTTGACTCCTGATGCCAAAAAGCCTATTGATAGCCAACAAATTATCATATGTCTATTTTTGAAAAATGATGAAATTTAGAAAGCAGATCTGAGACTACTATTTCTGTCTCTTACCATCTGCAATTGCAGTGGAGTCTTTAAACAATTAGGTGGCATTTTCAACAACAGATTCTAAAAGATGCAGAAAAATATGTTCTTATGGAAAGTTTTGTATTCTTTAGGAACAATATTGCTGGAACAAGGGAATACAGAACGGTTTTCTCCATATTTTTCAGGCTTCTCTTTTCCTACTATTTCTACCTCCTGGTCATTTTTCACCACCAACCTGGACAGTGACCTACCTGTAGCATGATCATAATAATGAAAATCATCCTAATAAACGAGTCATCAGAAAATTCTCAAGGAAATGTGAAGCTTTGCTAGCATAGAAGAATCTCCTTTTAATCAATGGCAAACACTATCAATCCTTCAGACCCAGATGACTTTTCAACTCTGGATTGAAGGCTATGTACTTCCTCAGGCAATAGCTCATGGAAAGAGTTTATCTAACGGGCATGCCAATCACTCATTCTCCAGGGCTGGATTCTCTGGCCGGGGTCCTATTTCAGGTCAGATGTGAAGAAAGCTATTAGTTTAAATGCCAAACTTTGAGCTTCCTGTAAAAATACACTGAAAGAACCAATCAGAAGGATGACTTGTGCGCCCTGCGGTTTCTTTCCTTTTGTTTAGAAGGTAATAACATTTAGTATCTTTCATAATTACTATTCTTCTTGTTTCCTTCTTTCAACACCATACCATCTTCTTTGCAAGGTCTGTGTGATCTGAACCCTTCTAAATAATTTTCTTAACTATATCTTATATTGTAAGGTACCTCAAAACTATAAGAGTAGGAAAGAGCATAAATAACTAAAATGGAATAAATCTATCTGGTCTTTATCTGTGTTTTATCCAATTACAAAAAGTGAAGGAAAAAATAAACTAACTCTGAGAAGCAATTTAAGACACAGAAGTGCTGTTGACAGCAGCTATGCCATAGCCTCACGAGAAGCTCTAACCTCATCTTTCCCTTCCCACTGTAAATCCAGGGCAGGATGTGACAGCTGGGGCTTAGCTAGTGCAGAGTTGCATCCTCTCTGGGCTGCGGACATGTGTTACCTATCATGATTTCTACTGGGGAGGAAGACCATTGTTTGCCAGAACCCACAAATGTTTTACTGCCTCTTTCTCTGGACCCTCACCCTGTCATTATTTGTCATCCCCTAAGTCCACCTAGGAGAGGGCACAGGGAAATAAAATAATATTTTGGCCATAGAACTGAATGCCAGAGTGGGAAACTATCCTTTCCACGGGGAAGGAAGGAAGAGGTGGGAAAGAGCTCCAACAGGCAGAACTGGGAGCTGAGATGTGGGTTTCTGGATTTTGTGCACTGTAAGTGAGGAAGTCCCATCTCCTACTTCACTTCATCTACGTGGCCCGGTGCTGGGCTGCACAGCATCCAGTCAGTGCCTAATGGGTCCTGGCCCCAGCACTGGGACCTTTAGTACATCCTTTCTTGCTTGGGCCTTGATTTCCTTGTATTTGTCGGTTAAGGGGGATGGACTGGATGATGCTGAAGTCCCTCTAGCTTTATAATTCAAATAGTCTCAGGTCGGATGGCACTGGCTGGAGAATACACACTTTAGAACAGAGGTATCCAAACTGTGGCCTGCTGGTCAAATCTGGCCCAATGCATGCTGTCCTACAGCCCTCGAGCTAAGAATGGTTTTATTTCGTTAAGTGATTGGGAAAGAAAATCAAAAGAAGAATAGAATTTCATGACATGTGAAAATTACATGAAATTTAAACTTCACGTTCATAAGTAAAGTTATGTATTATCTAGGGCTGCCTTTACTCCACCGTAGCATAGTTGAATAGCTGCCACAGAGATGTATGGCCCACGAAGCCTAAAATACTTGCCCTGTGAAGTTAGCCAACCCTCAATTAAGAGAAATAACAGTGTCCTTTAGGAGGTGGCAGTCTGTCCTGAGTGGACATGCAGGAAATGATGCCTGTGTGACTGGGGAGAGCCAGCCAAGGCATAGTGAGGAAGTTGCTCGCTTTTTCCTGTGGGGGTTACACATGCTCACTGCTCTGGTCCCATATAATGCACTTCTGAGAGGCCATCTCCCTGGGGAGCATGGGCTCCTGTGTGAGTCAGCATGAAAACCCCCAGGAAGAAAGGGACACAGCAAATCCTAAGGAACCTTTGCCCAGAAGGTGAGAACGATGAGGAATAGAAAGGGGTCCTCATGGGACCATCAGGGGCAAAGCCTAGGCCTCAACCATCCGGAGGCCCTGTTGGGGAAATTGGATGAAACTGATGTTCATCATGTGTAGTTTTCCTTCCGAGTGGGAGACAGCACAGCAGAGTGGCAGACAGGGAAGGGATTCGTTCTGCATGTGGTTACAGATCCTCCCCTCCCCACACACAAGCACCAGCCTCAAAAGAGCCGAGCCCTTCAGTTGCCTTTCAGTAGGAGACCATCCCTCTTTGTCATGCCCCAGTGACAGAGGTGATCTCCTGGGGTAGGTACCTGAAGGGTGACGTTGATGGGCTGAAAATGACACTCCAAGTCATCCAGCTGAATGAAGTTGGATGCATCCACAGACTCGCCATACACAAAGGAGGTTGGAGATATGATTCTGGAAGAGGAAAGCAGGGGAACCATCATCCCAAGCCACAGTCAAGTACCCATGGCCACTGCCATCCTGAGAACCTAAACGTTTATCTCTATTGAATCCAGTGTCTTCCTTCAACCACAGGGTTTCCTTCTGCAACTGTTACTTTTCTTTCCTGTGAATGGATGTAGCCAGACTATGCTTTCTAAACAGACATTTCTAGTAGTGTCTTCTTATTTTTAGATCATATCAATAAGTTACACCAAGAAATATGTATTGGATTATACTTAGAAAATGAGAAGGAAGACTATTTAAAAATCAGATGTTTTTAAAAACTGGCTTATAAAAGACGGTGTTCTCTGTTTTGCCATCTGAAAAACATTTTATAGATCAAACATGATGATAAGGTTTTAAAAATAAATATAAATGAATTATACCTTTGGGATACAAAACCCATTCTGTGACAAATTCATTTAAAACTTATATTTGTCAGGCTACTAAGATTACTAGAAATCAAGTATTTGGAAGCTTAGTCTTTTCAATGATAGCAGTTTCCTTTGGATTTCAAAAAGAGGCTACCTAAGAAGCAATAAGAATTCAAGTTTAGTTTGTAGTAATGCTTTCAACATCACTTGTATGAACAAATCCCTGGGAAGAAACAAAGCTCAGACTGACACTTCCAGACAAATAATAAATTCTAGATGCTGGAAGTCACTCCTTACCTAAACCACAACAATGTCTGATTTGGGGGACTAAGTTTGAATGGACAGCAACACATCTATTTTCAAATTAAGTGCATTATTTTTGTAATGTAGTGAGTTCCTAGCATAAACAAATGTTAAGAACTGTTTTAGGTTCCTAAAAAAGATTAGAGTTTGACTTGTTTAATTGATGGCTTCATTGGGGGGCCGTTAACAACTCACAGTGGGGTCTCCTAAGTCCTGACAACATGATTAAGTTTGTGGGGGGGCTTTTCTCCTTGTCTACTGAAATAGGGCATATCCTCACATGCCTCTGATGAGACAAGTAAATAAACTATACTGTTAAAAACAGAGCTCTGAATAGAGGCAAAAATATGCTTATTTTGCAAATATAGCCCATCAGTGCATTGTGTCTAAAAAACATGATTAAAAAATGCCAAGAGTCCAGGAGCAGGAATGCCTGGAGATTCATCGCCTGCCTCCCAGCACAGCATTAGCCCGTTCCCCTAGCAAGGGATTGACTTTCCAACTCTAGCCAAGGCCAGAACCCAGAAGTACTTGAAAAGTGAAAAACGAGAAACTGTGAATTTCCAGAAGGTTCAGCTTACATTTGAGTCAAGGGTTCAATGGGTCCTCATTTGATCTAAACTAATTGTGCAAATCTTTTTTCCACTATCAAAGAGGTGTGTGCTTTGTTTTCTGAAGCTAGAAACAAGAACTGAGTTCTCATTTTTCCAGGCCTGGGCTTTGGCTGAAAACCAATCCCAGTTGTTTCAGGTCCCCGCAGACTGCAGCCACAGCCCCACTTTCCAACAATGTCAGCAGCACTGAGGGGCCCTGGGCTTTACCCAGGCAGGTAGTGTAGCTGTCATGATGGTTACCTGCCTGGTTCATAACACTGCAGACATCAGGCAGGGCAGCCTCTGGCTCTGCAGAAGGAGTTAACAGAAACAAGCAAAGCCAGAGCCTACTGTGAAGCTAATCAGAAAGGCAGCCCTCCCATGAGCCAGGGCATGGGACACATCTGGCTGTAACCTCTAGCCCAGAAGCTTCTGGCTGAGATTTTAATCCCAGGAACCACACTGCCTGCTACCATATGGCATTCTGGAGGGGTAGGGATAGAGGTAGGGAGTGTATGATATAAAGGTATACAGAATGTTCAAAGAAATTATGGGGTTTAAACTTGTCAAACTTCTTGTGTTATCTACCAGGTGGGTAGCTGGGACAGAGGAGAAAACAAGAAGGGAGGAGGGTGAGAGTCACTGCAGCTAGAGCTTCATTCTGCTTTTCTTTGAAGGGGAGGGGCAGAGCCCCCAGCTCTTGGCTGGCTACACTTACAAGTGAAGTCCAGTGTTCCACTGGAGGGCACCCCTGTGTTTTGGCAACACAGGACCAGGCTACTCACCCAGTGATGGATGTGTCCACTTCATGCATCAGTGGCACCATCAGAATAAGGGTGTTGTCATGCAGGGATTCAGAGCGCTCCACGTTGCCACTGTATGGGGAGAGGAGAATAAATGAACACTGGCCAACACTAACTATCTGGCCGTGGGCTTTCTTTGCTCCACCTCAGGGTCAAATCTCCAAGGGCAGTCAACACCTCATTGTCCTCAGTTCTGGTTTTGGTCCCTGTACAGAGTTAGAGTGCACTCTATTGTCTTAGTTGTGTCACACTAACAGAGGTGTGAGGGCAAGTAGTTTATTTGGGAAGCAACCCCAGGAAACACTAGTAGGGAGTAGAGAAGGGAGACAAGGAAGGGATAGAAAATAATAAAGCCAGCTGTCCAGGAGGGCTGTGCTGTAGGCAGTGGGGGGCTCATCTTCCCAGCTGAGGCATGGGAGTGGGGCCTTTATCCACTGACTCCAGGGAGCTGCTGCTGCTGTCAGGAGAGGCCATGAATCCCCTGGCACCTGCCCTGTCATGCAGGTGAGTGGGCTCTGGTCAGTGTAAGCCTCAATGGTGTGGTAGGTACTGGGAGGGGTGCTGTCCAGCAGGTATGGGACAGTGAGTGTTGGGGGCCTATGGCTGGGATACCTGCTTCATGAGCTACTTTTCTAAGTGCTAATTTCATGAAAACTGGGCCACTGAAGTTATAGCACTGCAGCTGAGAAGGCTGTTGCTGGACCTCAGCTGCTATTTCCTACCTAGAGGGATCACTCATCACCTATGGACAGCTAGGCTCTGGCTGACCCTGCCCCTACACCCATCATAGGAACTGTCACTGCAGACTCTGGCTGTGGTGTGTCCAATAAAGCACCTGCTTGGAGAGAGAAAGCACAGAATGGGGACTCCTGTGAAGCCATTGTGGAAAGGTGAACACAGGGGAGCTGGTGCTGGTGAGTGGCTGCTGTGTGTCAGGGATATGCCAGGCATTTCTCAGCATGATTGCCCTGACATATCAGGGTGACCCTGAGGGACAGGGATTACCTTCCTTTGATACTGAGAAGCAGCTCAAATAGGTTTGGTAAATTGCCCAAGGCCCCACTGCAAACCAGAAAAAGCTGATTCTAACTAGCTTAGTTGGACTCTAAATCAGAACTCTTTCCAAGATGATTCCTCCTCTTGATACCAGATTGGTGGGCAGTGAGGAGGGAAGAGGAGAAAGAAGAGGCATAGGAGGAAAGAGAAGACCTAGCTTCCCTTTACTATTTTGTTAAATTTCAAATTTGAATTATAATTGATTCTAGGGAAGTGACTTCTTTGGGAAAGGGCTTGGCTGGTGGGTGCAGGCTGCTGAATCTTGCACACACAGCTGGTTATGCGAAGTAATTGTGGGATCCCAGCCAAGAGCTGAGCTCATCCTCCAGTGGTGGAACATAAGAGTCCCCCAGACCCACTAAGTTTGGTTGTGGCTGGTCCTGACCTCTCTCTACTGCACCATTCCCTGAACCCCTGCAGAGTTCCTGTCTGCTCTGTGCCCTCCTGCTACCCCTTCCAACTCCCACCCCACTGCCTTCCTCTCCCACCCAGCAAGTGCTGAATGGCAACAGTGCTCAAATTGCTCTCACATCCCCTCTTCTCTTCTCTCCCATTGTTCGGAAACAATGGTGCTGACCCAGGTCCCCTCATCTGTCTTCTGGATGTGGGTGACATCATTCCCTCACGGAGCAGCCACAATTTGCAGAAGCAGCAGGATCAGGTGCCCCCACAGCCAAACTCCCTTGCCTTTCCTTTTCCAGGGGCTAATAATGCTTCAAAATCACAGATGTGGGCAGACTGGATGCAACTCCTCTGTGGATGGGATGGCATCACCCTGGCTCACTCCCTCCTGGACCCAAGCATCCTACCAGATCTTGCCCTGACATTTGTATAGGGCTGCAGCCACCACCAGCTCAGGCCTGACAGTCTCATCTGTCATCAGGGGACTGCTCCAGAAGGAGCTAATTTGAAAAGATGCGATAAAGAGGCCAAACATCAAAAGGCTCCCAGTCATTCCGCAAGCTCATGAGCTGGGATACTTTCCAGGGGTCTGCAAAGCCAGGCTGGTGGCTGCTGAGAGAAGAAGTCTTGAAAAACTGCTCTGTCTCAACTTTATGTTCTCCTAAATCTACAAGTAGGCAAGAGACCTTCAAAGGGTGGTGATGGAAGAAAGGAACGATGGATATCTTAACTGTGGCTTTCAAGATAAGGAGCTCTAAAGATCTTTCATTCCCGGCAGAGAGTCAAGTGGTGTGAGTGCCCTCTGGGGCAGTACGACCATATTTTTGCCAGTCTGAAAAGAAATGACTGCCTGAAGTATTCTTTTGTATGTTTAAAAGATAATATGGTCTCCTTGACTCTTGTGATTCAAGAAATTAGAAATTCTCATATTATTGAAGCTATATATACGAGGCCTCTCCTGATGTTGTATAGCAATGTAATATACCCAAAGGGGCGTTCTTGAGTTCGGTTAGGTTTTTGGCATTTTCTTGCATGCCTAACATTGGTAAATACTAGGTTTGTAACAGTGTTTATTGAATGAAAATGTGCCCAGAACAGAGTAAAGGATCAGAAACAGAGTTCCTCAGCCTTGGCTACTCATTAGAAGCACTTGATGAGCCCTTCCCCAAATCCCAATGCCCTGTGAGGTCAGAATCTCTGAGGCAGACCAGGAATGGGAATTGTTAAAGCTCCCCACGTGATGTCAATGTACACCCGAGACCAGTGCACCATGGTCTGTGGACATGTTATTTTAATGGATGAATCTCTCATGATTGTGCTATTTGCTCCCTGCCCCCTCTACCCCCCTCTGATCAGCCCCAAATGAGGTTGAGAGGCAGGAAGTTTCCTCTTGTTGATGAGGGAAATTTCTTCCATGTCATGTTTCTTCCCAGGAACATTAGCTGTTCCAGGTGTGGAAGGATTAAGAAAGCACACTGATGAATCTGCTCGGCAATGATGAGTTTTCTGTGAGGCTGGGAAATGGCAGGAGAATGAAAATTTTCATATTTGAATGGGTATTCCTCCTACCTAATTACATTCACCAGTCTCATGCTCCGTGGCCAAGCTGTGTCACTCCCTCTTCAAAACTTTCAGTGGCTCTCACTGTCATCAGAATGTAGTTCAGACTTTCTGAGGCTCTCTGTTATCCTAGTCTAGCTCCTCTAGCCTCATCTTCCACTGCCTAGAATGCTCCCCATCCTCTTCCATAGAAGGCTTATGAATCCCCTGCTCCAATGTCCACCCCTACATGGGTGAGACAGAGCATGCTGCTCCAGTACTCTCATTGCTCTGTCTGTTTGGCTTCAGTCTGAAAACAAAATACGATGTTTATATGTCACCTCCCTAGGGGAGCTCTTCTGGATTGGAACAATGAGAATGGATTCTACCCTCTCTGTGCTTTGCATATCTATCAGATCATAGTCATGTTTTATGGGAACATAAATTATGTGATCTTGAAAATAGTGTGAACAGAAAATAATCAAATCTTGTGGACCAGTAAAAAAAGTGGCTAAAAAGACATTAAGACCATTGGCATAACCAGAAAATGAGCTGCAGATAATAGTATTGTATTGATGTTAAATTTCCTGAATTCTATAATTATGCTATAGTCACTTAAGAGAAGAGCCTCATTCTTGGGAATACACACTGAAATATTTATGGATCGAGGGGCCTAATTTCTGCAACTCACTTTCAGATGGCTAAGAAAAAAAATTATACATAGAGAATGATAAACCAGATGAGGCAAAAATGTTAACACTGGGTGAATCTGAATAAAAGGTATATAGGAGTCCCTTGCACTGTTCTTGCAACATTTCTGTTAAGTTTAAAGTCATTTCCAAATAAAAGTTTAAATGCAAAGATTGCCTTGCATATTAAACCACCACCCCAATCAAAGCTTGCTTCTCCCGATTCACCCACCTACATAACTCTCCTTCCATCCAAGCTGTCAACCAAGATGTCCCTTCAAAGCACATATGAATTCTGGCTTGAGAGGGCATAACTCCACTAAGGCCCTCACAGACACTCATGGCTACACTGGAAAGGGCCAGGCACATACTCATAAGGGGAAAAGCCACCATCACCCATCCCCTTCCCTATCCATAAGCCCTCTCTTGAGGGGCAACGGTTGGGGCCTCTGCCAACAGAGTCCAGGCCCTCAGGCTGCAGGTATTCTTCCCCTCCATCTAGGCATGCAGTGGCATGTCCACAAGCAGCAGCAGTCCCAGACAGACAATGTGCAGTGGACATCTGTCTGATTTGGGAAACAATCATCCAAGTAGGAACTGACAACCATATGAGCCTGGACTAGGACCCTGCCTCTCTGGACCTGTCTCTTCTCATCTGTAGAATCATCACCTCTGACTGATGGGTGCCCAGTCCTCCCAGCTCAGTCTGAAGTTGTGGGTGGAAGCAGAAATAGGCAACCACCATCCCTGGGAGATAGAATTCCATTTTGCACTTTGGAGCTTTATCACTGAGTAACCATTTTTTTTTTTTTTTTATCTAGGCATTCTGGGAGACATCAAAACATGACAAGGACATATCGTTTTCTGGTCTCATAAATCTTTTGTCTGTGGAAAAAAAAGTTTAAAAGTCCCTTACCTCTGAGCAGTAACAATGAAACTGAGAACTTCCTCTTCCCCAGATAGGTGGCTTGTATCAAAGATAACGCTGAATTCATACTTGGAAAAAGGAAAGGACATTTAGTATCATAAGGCATTTCAAATTTATTTCTTTTTTCTTTTTTTAATTAAATCATAGCTGTGTACATTAATGCAATTATGGGGTACAATGTGCTGGTTTTATATAAAATTTGAAATACTTGCATCAAACTGGTTAACATAGCCTTCACCTCATTTTCATAGTTATTGTGCTAAGATATTTATATTCCGCACTTAGTAGATTTAACATGTACCCTTGTAAAATGCACCATAGGTATGGCCCCATCAAGCATTTCAAATTTAAGTTGCATTTGCT
>CAUYON010140084.1:0-32427 GCA_963573935.1 Arctocebus calabarensis | reverse complement strand
ATGTTACTATTCTGATGGAGCAATGTATACAAGAGGAGAGTTGCTTGATCAGAGGTCTGCTGTTCACATAGAGCCGTGTACAAACTGTTAAAGTTGATCTGGAAGGTGTGTGGAATTGACGATGGAAAAGGACTGCTATCTTGTGTGTTCTTGAAGGACATAATGGCCTGTTTGTAGGGGTTTGGGGCATCAGGAGCATCTGTTAGGTTGGCCAACACCAGCAGAAGCAGAAGACTCTGGTTGGCCAGAGGGGAAGAAACCTCTGGAGGGGTGTTTGCTTTGCTGCCCACGCCGCCCAGTGTGAAGACAGTCCAGAGCCCAGTTGCTACTCCTGATGCAAGTCCATACAGTAGTCCTCCTCCATCCGACTGCTGAGAGAAAACATGGGCTCCTGGAGGAGGTGGCTTTTCTTGTCTGATAAAGTTATACAATAAGGTTTTCACAAGTTTGCTGGTGTATGGAAGACTACACAAAAAGAAAACAAAATCAAGCTCATATTTACAGGGGTCAACTAACTCTATATGATGACACATAAGTAATTCTGGCATTAATAATACTATTAACATAAAAGAGCTAGCATACTTCAAAGAAATCTAGCATTGTCACATGACAGCAAAGACCATAGACTTTCAGATCAATTTGTGGCTTAGCTACAGCTTTGACACTTAAACTCCTGATCTTCTGTTACTTTATTGGTCGTCTCTGTAACAGTGTGAGAAATTATATATTTTGTGCGTAATAGCTTACGTGGTGCCTGAAGGAAGGCAGTAATATAAAATCAGTAGTAAAAATCAAGAACTAGTAAATAATAACAGACTACACTTTTTAAGTATGAAATTATGCAAATATGATAACCCAATTCCTGCAATCTGGAGTAAACTTTTTTTTTTTTTTTTTTGGCAGTTTTTAGCTGGGGCCAGATTTGAACCCACCACCTCTGGTATATGGGGCCGGCGCCCTACTCCCCGAGCCACAGGCACCGCCCTAAAGTAAACTTTTTAAGACTCTTCAATGTACTATTGAGATTTCAAGGTGAATGACAAAAATCAGTAAAGAACATATTATGGCTTATAATAATACTATAAAAACCTTACTTAGACAATTGGAACACTATATTCTCTATGTCTATAAAAAAATCACCTTCAACACTTTGATAGGAACAAAGTTCAGAGCAAGGTGCACACAGCCCTACAATGCCATGTACTTCAAATCAAGATTGTTCTGAGTACCACTGTCAGAGAGGGTTCACATGCAAACCTTCCACCTCTAAAGCCCCGGCCCTTTCCTTCTTACCGGTGATCTTCAAATATATTCAAAGAACATATGTGCCAATCAGGGTAGCAAGAGGGACACAAAGATGACAAAGCTCCCCAGTACCTAAGAACTTTAATCTGAGGTATTTTTTTGGATTTGTTTTAAAGTTTTGTGAACATTATTTCAATACAAGATAGAGTGTGTGTGCATGTGTTAATATTTTTCCATCACCATTCCCATCCCCTAGGAGATTGTAAAATTCTACTCAGGAGCATAGCCCCAAAGGCTAACACACGCCTGGCACACAGTCAGCACAAGGTAAGTATTTATAAACCCAATGAAAGTAGGAAAAGTTAGTGAAGAGGATGCTGGAGTAGTCCACCTGGTGACGGGGCACGGATTACAGCAGTTTGAAGAGGGCTGAGAGAAGGGTAAGACATGAAAATAATGAGTAGACATACGACTTGACTGGATAAACACACAGAGAATGAAGAAGGAAGAAAAAGATAGATGAGTTCATGTTTCAATCCTGCAATGCAACCATTAGAGAAGGGGACCGAGCTGGGTAACAGGAGGGACAGTGAGGAAGGGGAGATTGGACAGAAATGCAGGCTTTGGTTCCTTATGCATCAGATTCGAAGTAATGACAGAACAACCAGAAGAAACCCTGATGCTACGATAAGAGGACAACACTAGAAATACAGACTTAAACAATTAAAAAACTAGACATGCAGTAGAACCTCTGCAGGATGACCACCCAGGGGACTGTAACAAACCAGTCAATATACCAAGGTGGTCAACATAAGGTATCAGGCCTAGTATACTGATACCTACATGTGGTGCATGTTTGGTCTACGAAAACTAGGTCAAACTAAAGAGGTTGTCAATGTAGGGAGGTGGTCAACTATGAAAGTTCTACTGTATTTAAAATAGAAACATACCATGGACCTCGCATCAAATACTTGTGGCTGATGCTCTGTCGCAAAACTTCCTTGTGGAAGAGTTGGCAGGAAAGGAAAACCACCATTGTTGATATTGCTTCTACTGATATTTCATATGTAATGTCTCTAGAGAAAGAAGGAGACAAAAGAATGATCACTTTGGAAGATAAGACATTATTCTTTTCTAGATAAACTGTACATTTAAAAACAAAAATTTAAACATTTAATGTTTTCAGGTTATTGAAAAATAATATAAAAATCAAGTCAAGCCAAGAAAAAAAAAAACTGAAACTCTTTCCCAGTCATCAGCTCTTGTATTTGAGTCAGATATCCCAACATTTCCCTATTTCCACTCCCCATCTTCTATTAAATGACAGGTCTATTGGCATAAAATGGGAACAGTTACTAGCCATGCTCTGCCTTGAAGATCTATTCTAGACCTCTGTGTAGTAATAATACAGAAGCAAACACCAAAGATTGCACTACTCAAGAGAAGTCACAGTGCAGGGATGAAGTCACAGTTTGAGGTGGAGGGAAGGTGGCTGGGGTAACAAGAGTGGCCACGAGTTAATAATTACTGAAGCTGAGTGACAAGCAAATGAGTTTTCATTATTCTCTCCACATTCCTGCCTTGGCTTCCCAAAGTGCTAGGATTACAGCATCTTTTCTGTGCAGTATGTGACAGTATAATGTTAAAATAAATGGATTAAAAGAGGCTCCAATAAATTGGCCAGGTAAAAGAAATAATTTAAATACATGATGAAGCACAGCTTTAAATGGTAGTAAAGATATAAATATTAGAAAAAGCTAAAACAGAACCTGTGGGAGGGAGCAAAGATATCAAGAACCTAATTTGCAATTTGTTGTCACCCACCCCCCTTAGGATAAAATGCAGAGTCCTTAACTTAGCCTCTAAGACCCTCTATGACTTCTGACTAACCACCCTCACTTAGCTCCTCCCGTGGATCTCCATCCTTGCTCCCTCTGCTCTCATTCAACTGGCCTGTTTAGTGTCCGCGGACACACCACGCTGTGTCGCCTCAGGGCCTCGCACCTGCCGGAGCTCCCTCTGCTTACAATGTTTTCCCATCAAAGAGTGACAGGACTTCATTTGGCTTTCTAATACAATGTTCTCCCTTACAGTCTTGGCTAAAGTACTACCTTGCTCATTTTCATCACTACCCTATCACATCCTGACATTATATTAAATGCTAACGTATTTATAATCTGTCCTAGCCCACCCACAATTAGAATGTATATCTTGTTCAAAATCCCCTGTGCCTAAAACGGGGGCTGATGTATCTGTTAAATAGTCTCTTCTACTATGCTCACAGGCATAGTGAGAAATTAATATTTCAAGTTTACCAAAACCAAGCAAAATACATCAGTTTGCGTACCAATTTTTCATGATGAAAAATATCTGAAACTCTCAGCTTCCAAACACTATTTCATGATTCAGCACTCCTCATAAAGATTCACTAGATTCCTGGGTCACAGGAACAAAACTAGTAGCAACTACAGTCGTTTGAAGCAGGACTTAGGCAAAGCAGCCCACGCCTTCACTAATCCATTTTCTATCAAAACCGGTACTCATGATGACTGGTGCTTTTAAAAAGTCAGCTTCAAAATAAGGAACCCAAGTTTGAGTTCTGCTCATCCAGGGAAAAAATGATACAAGAGAAAAACCTGCGAAATAGCCATTTAAGAAATATATTTTGAAGATACACATGGGTGTAATGCAATTATTCATCAATTACTGTTTCCCAGTTACCATGCTCCCTTACATCTCCCAAGACTATGTACCAATTCCAACTTCCCCTTCTGCCCCCAAACTGCTTGGCTAACTCA
This sequence comes from Arctocebus calabarensis, assembly GCA_963573935.1. Classification (NCBI taxonomy): domain Eukaryota; kingdom Metazoa; phylum Chordata; class Mammalia; order Primates; family Lorisidae; genus Arctocebus; species Arctocebus calabarensis. Next base: position 28,384 of record CAUYON010140084.1, on the reverse strand, counting down.
AAATCATCTTCAAGACTTTGGACGAACTTCACCTCCTCCAGAAAACCTTCCCCGACCCACCTAGCAGGCTAATGATGGGATTCCTGTACATATTCTGAACACCATGACTATGGTGCCTTTTATACTCCATAGTCTATACCACACAAGATAAATAATAAATATCCATTGAATTAAAAACTCAAATATTAGAAAATAAATGAAAAATATAGTAAAACACAGATTAAATATTCACTTATAGAAACACAAAATACATTTAAAGAAAATACAGTGGTTGGAGTTACTTCCATTTTCAGCAATAACACACAGGATATTCATAAGAACTTTCCTGATGAAGTCAGCAAAAGACACTAGGGAGATGGGGGGCAGAAAAGGCACTTCCTAAAAGCATCAAAGAGCTAGCAAAATATTGAAAGATTATAAGTCCGAGCTTTAAGGCACTAGGTAAATCTAGAGCTCAGCCTAACATCTGGAATTGCTTTGGCCCAGGGCATGTTTACTGACCCACAAGGGGTGGCTAGAAATCTGAGCAGTGCTTTTGACAGGGTTGAGGGTCTGGGGGGGCAAAAGCTGGAGTCCAAGGGTACAAGCCCCGGTAATTCATCCACACAAAAGCCAGAATCCTAAAAGGAATCCTACCTTGGGAGGAAGGGAGAGGGAAAGTAAATTAATTCTCTCATGGACAACGATCCAGCTTTAACTTGTTTGGGTGGCCAGAAAATTTCAGCCCTGAAACTGAATTAAGATAAATTCTAAGACACAGAGTTGAAATAAGAGACAATCCTCCCTAACAAAAAACAAAATCATCCTAATCAACAAATTGTTTCTACAACTTTACAAAGACTAAGGATCAAAAATAGACACATGAAAAGACAAGATTACATGAAGAACCAACCTACACGCAACAAAACAAACAAAATCCTTCCCATAATAACAATTACGCTTTAAACTCCTGATAAAAGTCAAAATTTTCAAACCAAGAATTTCTTAAAGACCTATAGACTACATAAAGTAAATAACTGATCTAAAAAAAAAAAAAAAACACCTAAGTCCTAAGGGAAAAAATTCTAAAACTGTAAAGAACAATAGACAAATTTTGAAATTCTATTGATTTTTTAAACATAAAAGAGTAAGAGAAAAGAACTAAATCTATGTGCGGCACCTGTGGCTCAGTGAGTAGGGCACCGGCCCCATATACCAAGAATGGCAGGTTCGAACCCAGCCTTGGCCAAACTGCAACAACAAAAATAGTCGGGCATTGTGGTGGTGCCTGCAGCCCAGCTACTCAGGAGGTTGAAGCAAGAGAATCGCCTAAGCCCAAGAGTTGAAGGTTGCCATGAGCTATGACACCACAGCACTCTTCCAAGGACGACAAAGTAAGACTCTGTCTCTAAAAAAAAAAAAAAAAAGAACCTGGGGCAGCACCTATGGCTCAGTGAGTAGGGCGCCAGCCCCATATACCAAGGGTGGTGGGTTCAAACCCGGCCCCAGCCAAACTGCAACAAAGAAATAGCCGGGCGTTGTGGCGGGTGCCTGTAGTCCCAGCTACTCAGGACACTGAGGCAAGAGAATCGCCTAAGCCCAGGAGTTGGAGGTTGCTGTGAGCTGTGTGATGCCACGGCACTCTACCGAGGGTGATCTACCAGATGAAGAGAGATTTAGTGCCATGGACTTTAAGTCATATGAAATTACTAGAACAAAGGACAGAGGGACCATAGGATAATGTCAAATAGTATTTGGTTTTTTTCAATACGGAGGTATTATGAACAAAAATTATTTATAAATTTTGCATATAAGTCATTTACAAAGTTACAATTTCATTTCTCTTGGGTAAACACCTACAAGTGAAGTTGCAGGATGAGAGAAGATATGGGTTTGTGACTTTGTAAGAAATGGTTTCCAAAGTGATTGTGCTATTTTACACTCCCATAACAATATTCTTAATATAGATTTTATCTTTAAACCAGTTTTATGCAAGGGGCATACACGCCCCCGCCTCCACACAGCCTTCCCCACCAAAGCTGTACACTTTTACAATCAATGAACCAACACTGACACACTAGGGATCACTGGTTTAGCAAATATATGCCATGATTATAGTTCATACACAATGGTTTCATTGCCCTAAAAATCTCATGCTCTGCCTAACCATCCTTGCCCTCCTAAGACTCTTGGCAACCACTAATCTTCTGACTGTCTCCATAGTATTTTTTTTTTTTGCAGTTTTTGGCCAGGGCAAAACATGCATATGGGGCCGGCATCTTTGAGCCACAGGTGCCACCCCTGTCTCCATGGTTTTGCCTTTTCCAGAATGTTAGAGAGTTGCTTGGAATCATACTATTATTCTGTTAAGGATTTTTGTGTCTATGTTCAACAGGGATACTGGTTTACAGTTTTCTTTAAATTGGTATTAATTTTTCTTTGTATTTTTGCTACAATTCAGCTATGAATCCATCTACTCCTGTGATATCTTGGAGGGAACAGACTTTTTTACTTCTGATTCAATCTTGTTCCCCATTAATGGTCTGATTAGGAGTTCTATTTCTTCCTACTTCTAACTCAGGAAGTTTTATATTTCTAAGAATTTATCCATTTCCTCCAGGATTTCCAGTTTGCAAGTGTACAGTTGTTCATAATGGTCTCTGATGATCTTTTGTATTTCTGTGGTATACGCTGGAATGTTTCCTTTTTCATTTTGATTTTATTTACATCTCACTTATTTTCTTTATCTACCTAGCAGGTTATCAATTTGGGTTTGTTTTTTTCTTTTTTTTTGTAGAGACAAAGTCTCACTTTATCACCCTCAGTAGAGTGCCGTGGCGTCACACAGCTCACAGCAACCTCCAACTCTTGGGCTTTGGCGATTCTCTTGTCTCAGCCTCCCAAGTAGCTGGGACTACAGGCGCCTGCTACAACGCCTGGCTGGTTTTTTTGTTATTGCAATTCAGCCGGGGCTAGGTTTGAACCTGCTACCCTCAGAATATGGAGCCAGTACCCTACTCACTGGCCACAGGTGCCGCCCATCAATTTGGGGTTATCTTTTAGAAGAATCAGCTTTTTGTTTCATTATCCCCCATTGTTTTTTCATCTCTCTTTCTTTTAGGTCTACTCTGATCATTATTTCTTTTCTTCTGCTAACATTGGGTTGATTTATTCTTCTTTTTCTACTTCCTTAAGATAGCAATACAACTTGTAATATTTCTACTTTTTTGACTCAGGCATTTAATGCTATAAGTTTCCCTCTTAGCACTGCTTTTTCTCTATGCACCTGGTTTTTGGCATGTTGTGTTTTTATTTTCATTTGTTTAAAAAACATTTTTAATTTCTCTCTTAATTTCTTCAGTGACCAAGTGATCCATTCTGGAGCATGTTGTTTAATTTCAACGTGCTTGTGTAGTTTCTAAAGTTTCTTTTCATGTTGATTTCTAGCTTTATTCCATTGTGGTCTGAGAAAATGCTTGATATGATTTTGATTTTTTAAAATTTTTTAAGACTTGTTTTGTAGCCTAATGTGTAGTCTATCTTGGAGAATTCCGATATCCATGCCTATATAAAAAGCATGTATATCATTCAGTAGTTGCTGGGCAGAATGTTCTGTAAATGTCTGTTAAGTCCATTTGGTCTAAAGTCCAAAGTATGTCCAATGTTTCTATTTTGCCTGGATGATGTGTCGAGTGGTTGGCTCTTTCTTTAGGTCTAGTAATATGTGTTTTGTAAATCAGCTACTCTGATGTTAGGTGCATATATATTTAGGATCATTATATACTCTTGCTGAACTGAAACTTTTACATTATATACTGACTTGTCTTTCTTTAAACGTGTTTTTATTTAGTCTGTTTATCTGATATAACTAGAGCAGCCCCTGCTCTCCTGCTCACTTTTGCTTTCCATTTGGATGAAATACCTTTTTTCATACTTTACTTTTAGTTTATTTGTGTCTTTAGGGATAAAGAGAGTCTCTTGTAAGTAACATATAGTTGCATCAAAATTTTAAAATCCATTCTGCCAATCTACCTTTTAAGTGGAGCATTTTACCCATTTATGTTCAAGATTAATGTTGCCATGTGAGATGTTCTTTATTCATGTCACACTGTTCATTGTTTTCTAGTTGTTTTACAATTTTTTTGTTTCTTTTACTCTTGTGGTTTTATGAAATTCTGCCATGTTGCCATTAGATTCCGTTCTATTTCTCCTTTGTGTAATTGTTTTAAAAGACCTGTGAGATTGTATTTTCATGTTTTTATGAGGATGAATATCAACGTTTCATTTAATACCCCTTTGAGCATTTCCTATAGGCTGGTTTACCGGTGATGAATTCCCTCAGTGTTTGCTTTTCTGGGAAAGACTTTATATCTCCTTCATATTCTGGAACGATTTAGAATTGTTGGCAGACAGGATTTTATTTTTCTTTCAGCACTTTGACAATGCCATCCCATTCTCTTCTGGTCTGAAAGGTTTCTGCTGAGAAGTCTACTATTAGTCTGACAATGTTTCCTTTGTAAATAACAAGATGTTTACTCTTTTTTTTCTTCTTCTTCTTTTTAGAGACAGAGTCTCACTTTATCACCGTCAGTAGAGTGCCATGGTGTCATTTATCACCATCAGTAGAGTGCCATGGTGTCACAGCTCACAGCAACCTCCAACTCCTGGGCTTAGGCGATTCTCTTGCCTCACCCTCCTGAGTAGCTGGGACTACAGGTGCTCACCACAACACCCAGCTATTTTTTGTTGCAGTTTGGCACGGTCCAGGTTTGAACCCGCCACCCTGGGTAAATGGGGCCGGCACCCTATCCACCAAGCCACAGGCGCTGCCTTTGTTTACTCTTTTTTTTAAATCATAAAATTCTTTCTGTCACTTTGACCTAAGACATTCTGAATATAAGATGCCATGGTAAAGCCCTTTTTGCAATGTCCTTGCCTAGTGATCACAGGGCCCCCTGTATCTGGACGTTTAACCCTCTTGCTAGACTTGGAAAGTTTTCATTGTTCCTTTCCTTAAATAGGCTTTCTAACTTTTTGTTTTCTCTACTCCCTTGCAAATACTGATAATCTGCAAATTTAGTCATTTCATGTAATCCAAAACAGAAGGCTTTGTTCACCTTCCTTGATCCTTTTTCTTGTATTGTCTGACTGAAGGCATTTAATGCTATACGCTTCCCTCGTAGCACTGTTTTTTCTCTATGCACCAGGTTTCAACAGATCTGTCTATAAGTTCTGACATTCTTTCTTCTACTCGGTCTAGTTTATTATTAAAGCTTTCAAATGTACAGTAGAATCTCCATAGCTGACCACCTTCCTACATTGACCACCTCAATAAATTGACCTAATAGTCAGACTGGACATGCACCACATGTAGGTATCAATACAATAGTCCTAGTGCCTTATGTTGACTGCCTCCATATGCAGACAAGTTTATTACAGTTCCTTGGGTAATCAACTTACAGACATTCTACTGTATTTTGTATTTCCTTCAATCAATTTTTCAGTTCCAGAATTTCTAATTTGTAGAGTTTTGAAGAGATATATATCTCCTTGATACATATGTCATTCATATCCTGACTGGATTTTCTGATTTTTTTGTATTTGTTTTCAGATTTCTATAGCATCTTATTAGGCATCTTTAAAATCAATATTTTGAATTCTTTATCTGGCATTTTCAGCTCTTTTTGTTGGGATCTGTTCCTGGACAATTGTTGTAGTCTTTTGTTAGTGTCATATTTTCTTGCTTTTTCATGTTTCTTGTGTCCTTCTATTGATATCTGTGTGTCTGGAGTAGAAGTCACTACTAATTCTAATTAGTAAAATTCTAATTCTAAAATTACAAAAATGTCTAATTTTTTGAAATTGCTTTTCATAGAGGAGAATTCTTTCCAGACTTTGATTTCCAGGAGGAGAATTCCTTCCAGGCTTTGATTTGGGGTGCCTACGACTTCTGTAGCAATATGCAGGGTCAGTGGTATGTGTGATTTTCTTAGTGACTTAGGGTACAGTTATTTATTAGTTGAAGCTATGGGAAAGTTTTGTTTGTTTGTTTGTTTGTTTGAAGACAGAGTCTTACTATGTTGCCCTCGATACAGTGCCATGGCGTCACAGCTCACAGCAACCTCAAACTCTTAGACTTAAGCAATTCTCTTGCCTCAGCCTCCCTAGTAGCTGGGACTATAGGCGCCCACCACAAAGCCCAGCTTTTTTTGTTATTGTTGTCTTTGTTGTTTGGCAGGCCCTGGGGCTGGGTTCGAACCCACCAGTTTTAGTGTATGTGGCCGGTTAGCTAACCAGTAAGCTACAGGCACCGAGCCAGGAAAGTTTTGCTGGGGACTTAAATGCCAACTGAGCCAATCTTTGGGCTCTGGTGATAACAGCAGTAGATTAAATATACCTGTTTTGTAGGCCTCAAAGCAGTTTACATTGGCAACCCTGTTGTGGGTCTTGAAGGACCAATTCTTCGGTTTGCAGGTGGCTTGCTCAGAAACTAGTAGCGGGAGCAGTAGGACAGATTATGGGTGGGTTTTAGGTCCCTGGGCATCTGTGCAACATGGGTAAATCATGAGCAGTGGTAGAGCAACTCACTGGGACTCAAGCAGCCCATGTCCATGCTGGTAGCTTCAGTAGGTTGGACTAGTCTCTAGTCCCACAGATACTTTTAGCAGTTCAGTGGGTCTTGTCCTAAGTCTATTTAGGAGAGCTTGGTCTCCTGTGTTCCTCTCCAGCTGGGTGGTAGCTGCAGTCATGTAACCTTGAGCTCAAGACATTTCTTATTTTTACATCATTGTACCAGTTAATAATAAGACTTTGTCTGTTAAATTCTAAAAAGGTATTGATACAGAGAGTGTCAGGACAATACCTGAAAACAAAATAAACCTGATTCCATTCTTCAGACTCCATCCTAAAATAAATTCCAAATATATCAAGGGTGAAAAAATAATTTTTTGTGGGCAGTGCCTGTGGCTCAAAGAGTAGGGCACTGGCCCCATATGCCAGAGGTGATGGGTTCAAACCCAGCCCCAGCCAAAAAAGAAAAAATACATGTTTTTTTTGAGACAGACTCTCGCTCTGTTGACTCAGGCTAGAGTGCCATCAAAGCTCATGGCAATCTCAAACTCATGGGTTCATGCAATTCTCCTGCCTCAGCCTCCCAAGTAGCTGGGACTACAGGTGCCCATCAGGATACCCAGCAAGTTATTTCTATTTTTAGTAGAGTAGTAGGGGTCCCACTCTTGCTCAACTTGTCTCCAACTCCTGAGCTCAAAAAATTCACCCTCCCCGGCCTCCCAGAGTGCTAGGACTACAGGTGTATGCCACTGTGCTAGCCAGAGGTTTAAATATTTAAACAAAAAAAAAAAATCGTGGCTTGGCGCCCGTAGCACACTGTTTACGGCGCCAGCCACGTACACTGAAGTTGGTAGGTTCAAACCCAGCTCAGGCCAGCTATCCAACAATGACAACTTCAACAACAACAACAGAAAAATAGCCAGGTGTTGTGATAGGCACCTGTAGTCCCAGCTACTTGGGAGGCTGAGGCAAGAGAATCACTTGAGCCCAAGAGTCTGAGGTTGCTGTGAGCTGTGACACCACAGTACTCTACTGAGGGTGACATAGTGAGACTCTTATTGCCAAAAAAAAAAAAAAAAAAAAAAGGTAATATACTTGGGGAGAAATGGAAGAACGCCTTTGTAGTATGATTGAGAGGTTTCTCACAGTCCATGTATTTATTGAGCATTTCCATTTACCATACACTTAGTCTCATGGGGCTTATTTTCTAGAAGGGCAGACTGTGGGGAGTGGGCTGTGGGTGGCAGGGCCCCCACAGCCTGGGAAATGCTCGGCGAGTGACCCCCAACCACTTCTCCTCTTTCAACAACATTCTTTTTTTTTTTTTTTTTTTTTTTTGAGACAGAGCCTCAAGCGGTCACCCTGGATAGGGTGCTGTGGCATCACAGCTCATAGCAACCTCCAATTCCTGGGCTCGAGAAGTCTCCTGCCTCCGCCTCCCAAGTAGCTGGGACTACAGGCATCCGCCACAACATCCGGCCATTTTTTGGTTGCAGCCGTCATTATTGTTTGGCAGGTCCAGGCTGGATTCGAACCCGCCAGCTCAGGTGTACGTGGCTGGCGCCTTAGCCCGTTGAAGCCACAGGCGCCAAGCCTCAACAACATTCTTTCCACCTGCCAGAAGTCACGTAGCCCATGCATACTTTCCTTGTTATTGGCAAGTACAGTTTTTCCTCTTTAAGGTTGATCTCTACCCACTGTGTTAAGATTTATGCAACCTTGTTAAGACCCTGTATAAATAAAGCTGTTTCCACGGTTCAGGGGCTGGCTGCATCCATCAGCTGTGTCAGTCCTCCCGACGCCATCCTATCTCTCGACTCCTGCTTTTCTTTGCCTCTCCCAGTCTTTCTCGGCTTTATTTCTTCATTCCCACCATGGCCACTCAGCTCAACTCTCCCTTCCCGTACCAGGTCACAAGAGGAACTGTCCCTTGTCATGCTGGCTTGTGAAGGCAGACTAGTAAGTGTAACACAGTAAATATGTTACATAGTGCTATGAACAAACAAAATAAGGAACAAAGGGAGAAACAAGAAGGTCAGGTGGGGGTGAAGGGTAAACAACAGGCTAAGCTGCTGTGACAAGTCCAAAATTAAGTGTTTAAAACAAGACCAAAGTTCATTTCTCTGCTACATAACAATTCCCATCCAACAGGCTCTCCTTGGTAACATCATCAAAGGCACAGGCTGGGCAGGAAACTCTTGTTACTCTTTGCCCATGATTCAAAGTTTGCTCCAGTTATCATAAGTTCCCACAAAGCAAAGTGAGAAAAATGCACTCCAAGGCAAGTCTTGTCTTCTCTTTCTTTTCCTTTTTTTTTTTTTTCTTGAGACAAAAATCTCACTCTGTAGTCCAGGCTAGAGGGCAGTGGCACAATCATAGCTCACAGAAGCCTCAAACTCCTGGGTTCAAGTGATCCTCCCACCTCAGCCTCCCAAGTAGTTAGACCTATAGGTGCATGCCATGATGCCTGGACAATTTCTGTTTTACTTTTTTTTTTGAGACAGAGCCTCAAGCTGTCACCCTGGAGAGAGTGCAGTGACATCACAGCTCACAGCAACCTCCAATTCCTGGGCACAAGCGAGTCTCCTGCCTCTGCCTCCCAAGTAGCTGGGACTACAGGCGCCCGCCACAACGCCCGGCCATTTTTTGGTTGCAGCCGTCATTGTTGATTGGCGGGCCTGGGCTGGATTCGAACCCACCAGCTCAGGTGTACGTGGCTGACGCCTTAGCCCATTAAGCCACAGGCGCTGAGCCTCTGTTTTACTTTTTTATAGAGACAAGGTCTTGCTATGTTGCCTGTGTTGATCATGATCTCCTGGCCTCAAGTGATCCTCTCACCTCTGCCTCCCACCATGCCAGGCCATTACTTTTGAAATGATATAAAAGTTATACCACTTCTGGTACATCTGACAGCCACTGCCCAGCTTAACTCGAATAATAAAAAAGATGATAACAAATTTGGGGGAGGAGGGACTACTAACAATCTGTCACAGGTGTGTTACAATTTTAAATGAAATGCCCTGAACAAGAAGTTGACAATTCAGCAAAGACTTGAAGAAAGTATGGGAGTAAGGGAAGAGTCTTCCAGGGAGAGGGACCAGCCCATGCAACTTACCCTGAGGTAATAACATGCCTCATATGTAAAGAACAGCAAAGGCCAGTGAGACTAGAATACGATGTGTAAGAAGGAGAGTAGTAAGAGATGAAGTCAAAAAGGCAAGGAGTCAGTTTATAGCTCCTAGTGCCTAAAAACTGTGAAAGATTGATAAATCCAAATTGTTCAAATCAGTTTTAAAAATTCATCATTTCATAAATAAAAATATACTATAAGCTGACTGGGCATGGTGGCTCATGCCTGCAATCCCAGCACTCTGGGAGGCTGGGGCAGGAGGACTGCTTAAGCACAGGAGTTTGAGACTAGCCTGAGCAAGAACAAGACCCCATATTTACTAAAAAAATCGAAAAATTAGACAGATGTTGTGGCAGGCACCTGTAGTCCCAGCTACTCTGGAGGTTGAGGAAAGAGGATAGCTTGAGCTAGAGAGTTTGAGGTTCTTGTGAACTGGGCTGAGGCGATAGCACTCTAGCCCCAGCAAGAGCAAGACTCTGTCTCAAAAAAAAAAAAAAAAACACCAAACATACAAACAAAAAAAATTATATATATATATAAAAAATAGGCAAACTAAAAAATATATACTTTAAATTCATGTCACAAGGGTTTATCTTTCTAATACAAAAGGGGTCTTAGAAACAGATATAGTAGAAGCTCCAATACAAAAATGAGCAAAAAATATGATCAAAAACAGTTAACGGCCCCAATCTCTTATCAATAGGGGAGTGGTTAAATACGTTTTGCTATTTACCTATAACAGAATATTGCTGGCTATTAAGAATGAGTACAGGCTCAACGGGCTAAGGCACCAACCACGTATACCTGAGCTGGCAGGTTCGAACCCAGCCCAGGCCCACCAAACAACAATGACGGCTGCAACCAAAAAAATGGCCAGGCGTTGTGGCGTGTGCCTGTATTGCCAGCTACTTGGGAGGTGGATGCAGGAGACTCTCTTGAGCCCAGGAATTGGAGGTTGCTGTGAGCTGTGATGCCACAGCACTCGATCCAGGGTGACAGCTTGAAGATCTGTCTCAAAAAAAAATGTTCACAAAATAAACAAACTAATACTCTCATACACAGCTACTAGGTATGTAAAATGGTGAAGCCACTGTAGAAAAGTTTGACTTTTAACTCAAAATGCTAAACACAGAGTTACCATGTCATCTAGTAATTCCACTCCTAGATACTCTATATATACCCCCAAAGAACTCAGAACATACGTCCACACAAAACCTTGGATATGAATGCTCATCGCAGCATTATTCTTAATGGCCAAAACGTAGGAACACCCCAGTGTCCACCAACTGATGAATGGACAAACAAAATGTGACAGATGGAAACAAGGGAATACTTTGCGGTGATAAAAGGAATGAAGTACTGATAAATGCTGCAACACGGATCAACCTTGAACACATTAGAAGAAGTAAAGGAAGCCAGACACAAAAGCCACACAGTGCACGATTTCATTTATATAATACGTCCAGAATAGCAAATCTGTAAGACAGAAAGCAGACTACTGGATGGCAGGGGCGAGAGGAGGGACACACGAGGAGTGACTGCTAATGGCATGGAGTTTCTCTTTGGAGTGATAAAAGGTTCTGGAATTAGACAGTGGTACTGGTTTCACAACTTTGTGAGTGTACTCAAAAACGCTGAATTGTAACTTTGAAAGGGCAAATTATTTGGTATTTGAAATATACCTCAGTAAAGTCATTATTTACAAAACAAAAATTAGAAAGCTCTCCTCAGTGCTTGTGTAAAATGACTGCCAAGATGGACTTAGCTTGAAAAAGAGCAAAGTTCAAAATATGATTTAGAACTTCCTGACTTTTGGGTGAAAACAGGGTAAAACACTATATTCAGAACTAAATATACAGATTCTCCTTGACTTACGATGGGCCTACATACCAGTAAGCCCTTCATAAGGTGAAAAGTCATTTAAATACAGCTAACCTTATAGACATTACAGCTTAGCCTAGCCTACTTTAAAGACACTTAAACACTTACATTAGCCTATAGTTTGGCAAAATCATCTAACACAATGCCTATTTTATAAAAAAAATTAAATATTTTATGTAATTTATTGAATACTGTACAGAAAGTAAAAAAACATAATGGCTACATGGGTACTTAAATGCTACCTACCGAATGCTTATCACTTTCACACCATTGTAAAGGAAAAAAATCTTAACTTGCATATTAACTTGGGGATTATCTGTATATACGTAAAAAATGTTAAGAAGAACGTGTAACAAATTAAGAATAGTGGTTTAATTATGGAAGCAAAGAGGAGGACTGGCCAGGTGGGAGACAAGAATGAGAAGAAAAATGGTTCATGTACACATTTATGTGTTGAGATTACTAATAATATAAATGTATCATCTATTCAAAAACTAATTAATCAGGGCAGCACCTGTGGCTCAGTAGGTAGGGAGCCAACCCCATATACCTGGTGTGTTCAAATCCGGCCCCAGCAAAAAAATAGCCAGGCGTTGTGGTGGGTGCCTATAGTCCCAGCTATTTAGGAGGCTGAGGCAAGAGAATCGCCTAAGCCCAAGAGTTGGAAGTTGGGGTGAGCTGTGACGCCATGGCACTCTACCGAGGGCGATAAAATGAGACTCTGTCTCTTTAAAAAAAACAAAAAACAAATTAATCAAGAACTCAAAATAGAAGATTGTCATAAGTTTTTTTTTTTTCCCAGGCAAGCCTGGAACAAAGTTTGCTGAGGAAGAGAAAGGTAGGTTTCCAGGACAAGAGCAAGATACAGACATATGGAACAAGATATGCTCACCATAGACAGCAAACAGGCCTCCATGGCCAGGGAAGGTAGGCAAAGAGACCGCCATAAGTTTTAAAAACTGAACTTTTATCAATTAAAATCTGATGACATATTGAAATAAGAGCAAACAAAAATCAAAGTCACCCAAATCTTAGTCACCAAAATCAAGGTATGCTGTAGGAGTCACCGATTCAAAAGTAGGCAAGTTAAGATCTGCTTCTAAGTTCTCTATCAATTCAGTCTGTTCAGTGAGTAACTTCTCTGGGTCTCAGTTTTCTTATCTGTAAGTAAGTACATTGGATGAGATGATCTCTAATGTCATTTCCTCCTATAACTTTCTATAATACTCAGAAAAAGGAATTCAAAGCAGTGTAGATTCTTGTGAAGAGAAAATTTAAAATACATTAATTGAGCTATCTTAAGTGCCAAATTATCAGGGAAAAGAGCCAGAGAGGCCAATACTTGAAAGAAACCAAAATTCTACCATGCTGAGTGTGGTGGTTTTTAAAAGATGAAAAATGTTTTAAACTAACACATCTTTCTTGTTTTAATGTCCTTGTATAATCTTCAGAAGACTTTCATTACAAATCACCAAAACAAAGTCAACTTTAAAAAGCCAAAATATTGCTTTGGCTGCCATATTATCCTAAGAACTTTCCACCATCTGGTCTGGGAAATGTCCTAGAACAAACTACTGTTGGAGAAAATTATTAATTTCATGTGAAGAAAAAGAGACAGGCTCCATGACCTTGCAATACTCTTCTGCGGCAGAGTGGAACACTTGGATAAAGACAAAAGCCTTCATGAAATGGGTGTTAGTATTGGCTAAGGGCAAATTCAATGAATACAGATGAAAAAAACATTGTCCTTTTGACTTACTGTTGGGTAAGAAGCCTAATGATACTGTAAATGGAACATGTATAATAAAAACATCTGACAAGTTGAAAGGGTTGACGACAAACTTTAGAAATACCAATGTCATGCCAGCATAGAGATGCTGAATATCAAATTTGAAGGAAGGCTAAAACAAAGTATGTATTACCAACACTGTCAATAACAGTGTATTACTATGATGGCTAGTTTTAAAAGTTAACAAATCAAAGACATGATAATGTATGTATTCCCCATTGATAAGTCTTAAAACTAGGAAAGAGTGCTTAGAGGTTAAGAGCTAAGAAATCTGGATTCTAGTCTCAAAATTGTCAGTCGTTACCTCTATCAACCACCTTATCTGTTAATTTCAACATATGTAAAAACTAAGGGAGTAGGCCAATGAAACTCAAATATCCATTTCATGTTTTTACCTTTTGTCAAAATTTAATACTATACTGTTGATGTAAAAATGCATCAAGTGTTTAAAATACAGAGATCTTTTTTTTTGAGACAGAGCCTCAAGCTGTCACCCTGGATAGAGTGCTATAACATCACAGCTCACAGCAACCTCTAACTCCTGGGCTCAAGCGAGTCTCCTGCCTCCGCCTCCCAAGTAGCTGGGACTACAGGTGCCTGCCACAACGCAAAATTTGGCTAACATGGCTTCTTTGAAAAAAACATTATCCCAAATAAAATCATAGTCAGAAATGGAAACAGATGGTGGGGTACCTCCTAATTCTGGAACAAAAGATGAAAAAAACAACAGTAAAGAGTGTCTCCCCCAAAAGAAAGTTAATACAAATATAATGGGACCACAATTTGTGAGTAGAGTGATCATGAAGATTGTTAGCACGGAGTCTCTACCTGGCAGGAAACAAGTCCAGGAAACTTTGGCAGCAATCTCAGTAGTTGTTTATGTTGATTTGCTAGAAGATACGGAATGCCATGCTAGATTTAAAACTCCTGAGGATGGGCTCAGCACCTGTGGCTCAGAGGGCTAAGGCGCCAGCCATGTAAACCTGAGCTGGCGGGTTCGAATCCAGCCTGGGCCCGCCAAAACAACAATGATGGGTGCAACCCAAACAAAAATAGCCGGGCATTGTGGCGGGTGCCTGTAGTCCCAGCTACTTGGGAGGCAGAGGCAGGAGACTCGCTTGAGCCCAGGAATTGGAGGTTGCTGTGAGCTGTAATGCCATGACACTCGACCCAGGGCAACAGCTTGAGGCTCTGTCTCAAAAAAAAAAAAAAAAAAATTAAAAAAATTAAAAAGTAAAAAGTAAGAGGGACTTTACCTAACAAATCCAATCAGTGTAACCTGGTTTCTTATACCCTCAATGAATCCTCAACAATAATAAATAAATAAATAAAAACAAAAATAAATGCATTATCAAGGCATAAAAAAAAAAACTTAGAAAAAAAAAGAGGAAACTTACCTGCATGTTATGAAGTGAGAAAAGCCAATCCAAAAGGCTACATAGTGTATAATTCCACATATATGACATTCTAGAAAAGGAAAAACTATGACAACAATAAAAAATTGATGAAGATGATAAGTATTTATTATCTACATTGCTGAATCCAGGGGTAATATCAATTCTTGATTATCCAGATGTGAATTATAGTCTTTTGTTAATTATGTTTTTTGTTTTTTTTTTTTGAGGCAGAGCCTCAAGCTGTCACCCTGGGTAGAGTGCTGTGGCATCACAGCTCACAGCAACCTCCAATTCCTGGGCTCAAGCGAGTCTCCTGCCTCTGCCTCCCAAGTAGCTGGGACTACAGGCACCCGCCACAATGCCGGGCCATTTTTTGGTTGCAGCTACCATTGCTGTTTGGCGGGCCCGGGCTGGATTTGAACCCGCCAGCTCAGGTGTACATGGCTGGCGCCTTAGCCCATTGAGCCACAGGTGCCAAGCCAATTATGTTTGAATAAAATATAAAAGGGGGGGGAAATGAGTGGTGGCCAAGGGTTGGGAGGAGGAAGGGACGAACAGGCAGAGCACTGAGGATGATTTTTAGAGCAGTGAAACTCTTCTATACAGCACCATAGTGGTGGATACATGACCATGCATTTGTCCAAACTCATAGAATGGACTACCCTAAGAGTGAGCACTAATGTAAACGATGGATTTGGGTGATAATGAGGGGTCACATAGGTTCATCAGCTATAACAAAGGTACCGCTGTGGTGGGGGATGTCAATAACAGGAGAGGCTGTTCATGAGTAGGGGCCAGGGGTACATGGTAGTACCTTCTTTTCAATTTTGCTGCCCTAAAAAATAAAGGCTATTCATTTCTTAAAACTCAATATAAGAGGCTAGGCATGATGGATCACATCTATAATCCTAGCACGCTAGGAGGCTGACTAAGGATCAAGAGTTGGACACCTACCTGAGCAAGAGTGAGACCCCATTTGTACTAAAAGTAGAAAAATTAGCTGGGCGTTTGTGGCAGGCACCTGTAGTGCCAGCTACTCAGGAAGCTGAAGCAGGAGGATTGCTTGAGTCCAGGAGTTTGAAGTTGCTGTGAGCTAGTCTAAGGCCACGGTACTCTAGCCTGGGCACCAGAGTGAGACTGTCTCAAAAAAAAAATCACTATAAGCAAACAAAAAAAGCATTGTCCCGTGTAATTGTTAGATCAGGTGGAGGAATGAGAAATTCCTGAAGATCTTTGTTCCGTGAGGTCTGCCACCACTCATCTGAGAAGAAACAAACCAGAAGTCATGTGTAAATTGAGAGGCTTGGCTTGGCGCCTGTGGCTCAAGCAGCTAAGGCACCAGCCACATACACCTGAGCTGGTAGGTTTGAATCCAGCCCAGGACCGCCAAACAACAATGACGGCTGCAACCAAAAAATAGCCGGGCATTGTGGCGGGTAAATGTAGTCCCAGCTACTTGGGAGGCAGAGGCAAGAGACTCGCTTGAGACCAGGAGGTTGCTGTGAGCTGTGATGCTACAGGACTCTACCCAGGGTGACAGCTTGAGGCTCTGTCTCAAAAAATAAATAAATTAAAATAAATAAATAAATAAAATGAGAGGCTGGACTACCAAAACCCACTCTTTACTAGACGCTCACTACATGCTGGTTCCAGGGCTTCATATGAGTGGTTTCTTCTTTCTTTTTTTTTTTTTAGAGACAGAGTCTCACTTTATCACCCTCGGTAGAGTAATGTGGCATCACAGCTCACAGCAACCTCCAACCCCTTGGCTTAGGTGATTCTCTTGCCTCTGCCTCCCAAGTAGCTGGGACTACAGGCACCCACCACAACGCCCACCTATTTTTTATTTTTTATTTTTTTTGAGACAGAGCCTCAAGCTGTCACCCTGGATAGAGTGCAGTGGCATCACAGCTCACAGCAACCTCCAATTCCTGGGCTCAAGCGAGTCTCCTGCCTCTGCCTCCCAAGTAGCTGGGACTACGGGCGCCCGCTGCAATGCCCAGCCATTTTTTGGTTGCAGCCATCATTGTTTTTTGGCAGGCCCTGGCTGTATTCGAACCTGCCAGCTCAGGTGTATGTAGTGGCGCTTTAGCCCGTTGAGCCACAGGCGCTGAGCCCGCCCACCTATTTTTTGTTGCAGTTTGGCCGGGGCCGGGTTCAAACCCTCTACCCTCTGTATATGGGGCCAGTGCCCTACCTACTGAGCCACAGGCGTGACCCTTCCTTTTTTTTTTTTTTGTAGAGACAGAGTCTCAGTTTATCGCCCTTGGTGAAGTGCCGTGGCGTCACACAGCTCACAGCAAACTCGAACTCCTGGGCTTAGGCCAACTCCTGGGCTTAGGCGATTCTCTTGCCTCAGCCTCCCAAGTAGCTGGGACTACAGGTGCCCGCCACAACACCTGACTATTTTTCTGTTTTGCAGTTCGGCCGATGCTGGGATTGAACCTGCCACCTTCGGTATATGGGGCTGGCGCCCTACTTGATGAGCTACAGGTGCCGCCTCCCTTTTTTTTTTAATACTCAAACATGACAATTTGTTACATTGCTTTGCTGTGATTCTTCCATTCAGAAAACAAGACCCATCTTTTAGTTGTTGTTCTCTTCTCTTATCTCAGTTTAGAGATAAGGTGATAAAGGCTCAATTTATAGAATTTATTACAACATTACCTTTTCAATAATACATTGCAATTGCAATTTAGTTATCATAAACCCTGAAATTAGAGGTTACATGCATGCTTTTTTTTTTTTTTTTTTTTTTGAGACAGAGCCTCAAGCTGTCACCCTGGGAGTTTCAGCCCAGGAGTTTGAAGTTGCTGTGAGCTAGTCTGAGGCCACAGTTTCTCTAGCTTGGGCACCAGAATGAGATTCTATCTCAAAAAAGAAAAAAAAAAAATCACTGTAAGCAAACAAAAAAGCATTATCTAGTGTAATTGTTAGATCAGGTGGAGGAATGAGAAATTCCTGAAGGTCTTTCTTCTGTGAGGTCTGCCCAGGCTAGAGTACCGTGACCTCAGACTAGCTCACGGCAACTTCAAACTCCCAAGGTGACAGCTTGAGGCTGTCACAAAAAAAAAAAAAAAAAAAAAAAGGATGTGCATGTAACCCCTGATTTCAGGGTTTATGAAAATTAAATTGCAATGTATTATTGAAAAGCTAATGTTGTGGCTTAGCGCCTATGGCTCAATGGGCTAAGGCGCCAGCCACGTACACCTGAGCTGGCGGGTTCGAATTCAGCCCGGGCCTGCCAAACAACAATGATGGCTGCAACCAACATATGGCCGGGTGCCTGTAGTTCAGCTACTTGGGGCAGAGGCAGGAGACCCGCTTGAGCCCAGGAATTGGAGATTGCTGTGAGCTGTGATGCCACAACACTCTATCCAGGGTGAAAGCTTGAGGCTCTGTCTCAAAAAAATAAAAATAAAAATAAAAATAAAAATAAAAGAAAAGCTAATGTAATAAATTCTATAAATTTGTTTTTTGGCAGGCCCGGGCTGGATTTGAACCCACCAGCTCTGGTGTATGTGGCTGGCATCTTAGCTGCTGAAGCTACAGGCGCTGAGCCACATGCATACTTTTAAAAATAAATGACATTGGGGGCAGTGCCTGTGGCTCACAGGAGTAGGGCGCAGGCTCCATGTGCCGGAGGTGGCGGGTTCAAACCCAGCCCTGGCCAAAAAAACTGCAAAATAATTAAATAAATAAATGAATATTAAAAAATAAATGACATTGGGCGGCACCTGTCTCTTATGGAATAGGGCGCCAGCCCCATATACCAAAGGGGACTGGTTCAAACCCGGCCTTGGCCAAACTACAAAACAGAAAAATAGCTGGGCGTGTGGCGGGCACCTATAGTCCCAGCTACTTGGGAGGCTGAGGCAAGAGAATCGCCTAAGCCCAGGAGTTGGAGGTTGCTGTGAGCTGTGTGACGCCACGGCACTCTACCGAGGGTGATAAAGTAAGAGTCTGCCTCTACAATAAATAAATAAATAAATAAATAAATAAATAAATAAATAAATAAAATGACATCTTTTAACATAACCTATTTGTAAAGTATAAAATAATCTACGTACCTTACCACCAAAAGCTGTCTTGAGAAATTTTCTGTGCAAGTTACATAGCAACATTATCAACCAATATATCATTATTTCCAATATTGGATATTGCCTAGTGTTCAATTTCTGCCTATTTATCCTAGAAGATTTAAATTTTCTTTTCTTTTTTTTTTTTTGAGACAGAGCCTCAAGCTGTCGCCCTGGGTAGAGTGCCGGTGGCATCACAGCTCATGGCAACCTCCAATTCCTGGGCTCGAATGAGTCTCCTGCCTCTGCCTCCTAAGTAGCTGGGACTACAGGCGCCCGCCACAATGCCCGGCCATTTTTGGTTGCAGCCGTCATTGTTGTTTGGCGGGCCCAGGCTGGATTCGAACCCGCCAGCTCAGGTGTACGTGGCTGGTGCCTTCTTAGCCTGTTGAGCCACAGGCGCTGAGTCACAAGATTTAAATTTTCTTCTCAAAATTATGTTTAAAAAAACTGTCTTTTGGAAATGCTTTTTTTCTTAAGGATGATGACAACATAAAATGATGAAAAGAGTGTATAATGTATAAGTTATCAAAGATAGTATAAAAATGCTCACAGCTACATAAATATGAAAAATATCCACAAGAATGGAAAAGCAATTATCCAATGTACTCAGTACTCATATAAAGCCAGATGATCTGATACATGCCCACATCAGAGAAAAACTCATTTTAATTCAAGTTGGCGGGTAGGGTAATGGAGGGGGGCTGGGTTGGGATGCTCTCACTGAATGGGCACAGGGTGGGGTGTTTGTGGGACATACCCACAAGAGGGACCCTACCCAACAAAAGCAAATATTTTGACCTAGTTGTTTGTATGCTCACATTAACCTGAAATAAATTTGCTTTTAAAAAAATATGAAAAAGGGTAGCACCTGTGGCTCAGTGGGTAGGGCGCCGGCCCCATATACCAAGGGTGGCAGGTTCAAACCCGGCCCCAGCCAAACTGCAACAAAAAATAGCTGAGCGTTGTGGCGGGCGCCTGTAGTCCCAGCTACTCGGGAGGCTGAGGCAAGAGAATCGCCTAAGCCCAGGAGTTGGAGGTTGCTGTGAGCTGTGTGATGCCACGGCACTCACTGAGGGCGATAAAGTGAGACTCTGTCTCTAAAAAAAAAAAAAAAAAGTAAAAAAGTCCTTATATTTTCTAATTCCAAACGCAGATATCCTAGGTGGCTGAGGCAAGTGGATTGCTTGAGCTCAGGAGTTCAAGACCAGCCTGAACAAGAACGAGATCCCATCTCTACTAAAAATAGAAAACTGGCCAGGCATTGTGGCCTGTGCCTGTGTCCCAGCTACTTAGGAGGCTGAGACAAGAGAATCTCTTGAGCCCAAGAGACTGAGATTTCTGTAAGCTATGATGCCATGGCTCTGTACCCAGGAGAACAAAGTAAGACTCTGTCTCCAAAAAAAAAAAAAAAAAAAAAAAAGGAGAGAGAGACAACCTCTTGCCTCAGTTTCCCAAACAGCTGGGAGTACAGGTGCCTGCCACAATGCCCGATTAGATTTTTTGCCCCTATTTTTAGTGCTAGGATTACAGGCATGAGCTACAACGCCCAGCCCCAAGAGGATCTCTTGAACCCAATAGTTTGAAGCTGCTGTGAGCCATGATGATGCCACCACACTCTAGTCAGGGTGAGACTGTCTCAAAACAAACAAGAAAAATGCCGATAGCTATTCATCTTCCTTAAATTTTATCAAAAATCTCAAAAGAACACTTAGGTAACTGAAACATACAAAAAGACTGTCACATTTAACTAGCATAATCCATAACGTATAACGATTGTAAGGCAAACAATCTATTAAAAAAAATCCATATACTGGCTCTGTGACTGCAGCTCAATAGGCTAAGGCACCAGCCATGTACGCCTAAGCTAGTGGGTTCGAATCCAGCCCAGGCCCGTCAAACAACAATGACGGCTGCAACCAAAAAAAAATGGCTGGGCATGGTGGGTGCCTGTAGTCCCAGCTACTTGGGAGGCAGAGGCAGGAGACTCGCTCGAGCCCAGGAATTGGAGGTTGCTGTGAGCTGTGATGCCACAGTACTCTATCCAGGGTGACAGCTTGAGGCTCTGTCTCAAAAAAAAAAAATCCATATACTGAAAGTAGTCACAGGAATAAAGATACTTCTTTTGTATGAACAGAAGATATTACCATCATTTAATCCAACTTCCATTACATCAAAATGATGAAGTAATAACATTGCACTTAAGACAGTGGTTCTCAACCTTCTAATGCCGCAATGTATTTTCATTGCTACAAAGGGTCGTGACGCATAGGTTGAGAACCGCTGATTTAAGATAATTCAGCATCAGTGGCGTCTGTAGATCAGTGGGTAAGGCGCTGACCACATACATCAAGGGTGGCGTGTTTGAACCCGGCTGAGGCCAGCTAAACAACAATGACAACTGCAACAAAAAATTGTCCAGGCACCTGTAGTCCCCAGCTATTTGGGAAGCTAAGGCAAGAAAATTGCCTAAGCCCAAGAGTTTGAGGTTATTGTGAGCTGTGACGCCATGGCACTCTACCAAGGGTGACAGAGTGAGAATCTATCTCAAAAAAAAAAAAAAAAAGATAATTCACCATCTTCAGCTTTTAAAGAAATAAATACTTCAAAATAATGAAAATAAGTTAGTCTGCTACAACAAACTATACTCTAAATAAGCTTCTGCATGCCAAATAACTATATTTTATCCTTCTATATATTATATATTTTATATATTTATATATAATATTATATTATATATTATAATATATAATAAATATATATATTTTCTTTCTTTTTTTTTTGTGAGACAGAAGTTATTCACAGAAAAGAATACAGAAAAACATTAAGGCACCTGGTAGAGGGAGAAAATTCTAGTGGGGAGAGAGAAGCTCTCTCCGTTTCTCTCCCAGTCTTTCCCCATCTCCTCCTTTAGGCCTTTAGTCTCAGGGTATGTATAGGTGTATGGGTTCCTTGGCCAGGAAACAAATGAATACAGTCCCTTCCGCCAGGGGCAAGGTGAATGAATGTATCAATGAATGGATACATAAGTTAGTCTGCTATAACAAACTATACTCTAAATAAGCTTCTGCATGCCAAATAATTGTATTTTATCCTTCTATATATAATATATATTTTATATATTTATATATAATATATATTATATATTATAATATATAATAAAAATATATATTTTCTATATTTATATATATATATATATATATATATTTTTTTTTTTTTTTTGAGAAAGAATCTCATTCAGTCACCCTGGGTAGAGTGCATTGCCATCACAGCAACCTCAAACTCCTGGGCTCAACAGATCTTCTTGACTTAGCCTCCCATGTATCTGAGACTACCAACATCTGTCACAACACCCAGCTATTGTTCCTATTTTGTGTAGAGACGGGGGTGGGGGATTCTCATTTTACTCAGGCTGATCTTGAATTCCTGAGTTCAGACAATCCACCCACCTTGGCCTCCCAAGTGCTAGGATTACAGGTATGAGCCACCATGACCAGCCCCAAATAATTTTAGTCTTCTTAACAGGTGATGGCTAAAATTCCAATAGCAGGGCAGCACCTGTGGCTCATTGAGTAGGACGCCGGCCCCATATACTGAAGGTAGTGGGTTCAAACCCAGCCTCGGCTAAACTGCAAAACAGAAAAATAACTGGGTGATGTGGCAGGCGCCTATAGTCCCAGCTACTCGGGGAGACTGAGGCAAGAGAATCGCCTAAGCCCAGGAGTTGGAGGTTGCTGTGAGATGTGTGACGCCATGGCACTCTACTGAGGGCGATAAAGTGAGACTGTCTCTACAAAAAAAAAAAAAATTCCAACAGTAGAACAATCCTCAGAAAAGCTGGAATGTAAAACATTGAGTTCACTTTAAACATCATCAATGTCTTCATCATCATCTCCAATAGTATGAAATAATTTCATCATTATCTTGAGGACTAAATGTATCCATTTCCTTAATTTTAGCATGTACTCGAAGCTCACTATATGCCTTCACACTTCTAGCTTCTTCTCCAGTGTACTTTTATTTTTTTGGCCAGGGTTGGGTTTGAACCCGCCACCTCCGGCATATGGGGCCAGCGCCCTACCCCTTTCAGCCACAGGTGCCACCCCTTCTCCAGTGTCCTTTAAAATGACATTAGCAGGCTCGGGGCTGTGGCTCAACGGGCTAAGGTGCCAGCCACATACATCTGAGCTGGTGGGTTCGAATCCAGCCTGAGCCCACCAAACAACAATGACGGCTGCAACCAAAAAATGGCCGGGCATTGTGGCGGGCACCTGTAGTCCCAGTTACTTGGGAGGTGGAGGCAAGAGACGCGCTTGAGCCCAGGAATTGGAGGTTGCTGTGAGCTGTGATGCTACGACCCTCTATCCAGGGTGACGGCTTGAGGCTCTGTGTCAAAAAATAAAAAATAAATAAAATGACATTAGCAGGCTTGGCGCCCGTAGCACAGTGGTTACGGTGCCAGCCACGTACACTGAGGGTGGCAGGTTCAAACCCAGCCCAGGCCAGCTAAACAACAATGACAACTGCAAAAAGAAAATGGCCAGGCATTGTGGCAGATGCCTGTTGTCCCAGCTACTTGGGAGGCTGAGGCAAGAGAATCACTTGAGCCCAGGAGTTTGAAGTTGCTGTGAGCTCTGATGCCACAGCACCCTACCAAGGGTGACATGGTGAGATTCTGTCTCAAAAGAATACATAAATAAATAAATAAATAAAATGACATCAGCAGATGCCATCAGCCAGACATGGTGTTTATTTTTATTTATTTTTTTTGAGACAGAGTCTCAGTATATCACCCTCGGTAGAGTGCTGTGGCATCATAGCTCACAGCAACCTCCAACTCTCTTGGGTTTCAGTGATTCAGCTATTTTCTTGTTGCAGTTGTCATTGTTGTTTAGCTGACCCGGGCTGAGTTCAAACCCGCCAGCCTTGGTGCATGTGGCCCATAATCACTGTGCTATGGGCCCTGAGCCTGGAACGGTGTGTAGACTCCACTGATGTTGTGGTGCTCTGGGGAATGAAGTTGGTGTTGACAGGGCGTAGTTACTGAAGATGTGGTCCAGGTGATGCCTACCTCTCTCCTCCCCACCCCCAGCCTCCTTCCTCTCTCCTCTGGCAGGAGGAGGCATACAGGCCCAGGTGAAGGAGTAACCCCCCCTGGTAACTATGGGAACTATGGCCATGGGAACAGTGAGTATCGTACTCGTACAGAAGAAAATGAGAAACTCACTGAAAGTCTGAGAAGCAAAGTAACTGCTATAAAATCACTTTCCATTGAAATAGGCCATGAAGTTGAAAATCAAAATAAATTATTAGCTGAAAGGGATTCACAGTTTGATTCTACAACTGGATTTCTAGTTAAAACTATGGGAAACTGAAGATTTTATCCAGAGGGAGCCAAAGCTGCTGTGCCATATGATGCTGTTTTCATTATTTGCCCTTTTTGGTCATTTATTGGATTATTAAACTGAGATGATGCAAGTAAAAAATTAAAAAATAAAATAAAATAAATGACATCAGCTTTGGTATCCTGACAGTCTCACAGAGCAACCAATATAATGTCTGAGGTATTTATCCAAACCTTTTTTCTCAATTTTCCTCCCATGTGGCGTAACCTCTTTACACCATCAAAATATACTGCTTCTGGCTCGGCGCCTGTGGCTCAGTGGGCTAAGGCACCAGCCACATACACCTGAGCTGGCGGGTTCGAATCCAGCCCTGGGCCTGCCAAACAACAACAGCTGCAACCAAAAAATGGCCGGGTGTTGTGGCGGGTGCCTATAGTCCCAGCTACTCGGGAGGCAGAGGCAGGAGACTCGCTTGAGCCCAGGAATTGGAGGTTGCTGTGAGCTGTGATGCCACAGCACACTATCCAGGGCGACAACTTGAGGCTCTGTCTCTAAAAAAAAAAATATTGCTTCTAATCGTCCATTTCCCAACATTTTTATTACCTAAGCATACTCTTGCCCATCCTCTTTATTTATTTATTTTTTTCAGTAGAGACATATTCTCACTTTTTTGCCCTCGGTGGAGTGCCGTGGCGTCACACAGCTCACAGCAACCTCCAACTCCTGGGCTTAGGCAATTCTCTTGTCGCAACCTCCCGAGTTAGCCCGGCTATTTTTCTGTTTTTGCAGTTTGGCAGAGGCTGGGTTTGAACCTGCCACTTTAGGTACATAAGGCCAGTGCCCTACTCGATGAGCCACAGGCGCTGCCCATTTGTTTATTTATTTTTGAGACAGAATCTCACTATGTCGCCCTGAGTAGAGTGCCCTGGTGTCACAGCTCACAGCAACCGTAAACTCTTGGTCTCTTGCTTCAGCCTCCCAGGTAGCTGGGAGTACAGGTGCTTGCCACAACGCATGGCTATTTTTTTTGTTGTAGTTGTCCTTGTTGTTTGGCTGGGCCGGGTTCAAACCCGTGAGCCTGGGTGTATGTGGCCAGCGCCCTACCCACTGCGCTACGGGTACCGCCCCTTGCCCATCCTCTTTAGATACCAGTTCTCTTTTTTCAGATTTATTCTCACTCTTACCCTGTGCCTGTTTTTACCTCCTTTACCTTTATCGTTGGGCATGGCAGTGACAGAGGCCTGGGAGGACCTGTGACTCCTTTCTAGTTGCTTCCACTCAGCAGAACCTGGTCAATTAAGCAGTTGCAAGTTGAGTGCACACAAGATTCTAGTGATTCTTTTCCTTTTCTTTCTTTCTTTTTGAGACAGAGTTTCATTTTGTCACCCTCGGTAGAGTGCTGTGGCATCAGCCTAGGTCACAGCAACTGCAAGTTTTTGGGCTCATGCGATCCTCTTGCCTCAGCCTTCCTCCCAAGTAGCTAGAATGACAGATGTCCACCACGAGGCCCAGATAATTTTTCTATTTTAGCAGAGACAGGGTCTCACTCTTGCTCAGGCTGGTCTGGAATGCCTGAGCTCAAGGGATCCTCCCACCTCAGAACCCCAGAGAGCTAGGATTACAGGTATGAGCCACTGTACTTGGCTGAATTATTTCATTTGCTCTTTCAACGGCTAGATGAAAACGTGTATATTACATGAAAGGGTTCAACATTATTAATGTTCCCAGGTAACAACTGAGGAAACGGAGGCTGAAGGATGCAGATTTTTCCCAGTCACTCAGTTCTGAGTCCAGAGGCTGAGTATAGACCACTAAAGCAGGTTGGGGCTTTTTTTTTGAGACAGAGCCTCAAGCTGTCACCCTGGACAGAGTGCTATAGCATCACAGCTCACAGCAACCTCCAATTCCTAGGCTCAAGCGAGTCTCCTGCCTCTGCCTCCCAAGTAGCTGGGACTGCAGGCACCCGCCACACGCCTGGCCATTTTTTGGTTGCAGCCGTCATTGTTGTTTGGTGGGCCAGGCTGGATTCGAACCTGCCAGCTCAGGTGTACATGGCTGGTGCCTTAGCCTGTTGAGCCACAGGCACCGAGCCCAGGTTGGGGCTCTTTAAGCCCCTTCTAACACTGAGTCCATGATTCCATGCACAGATCTTTCCCTTTTGGAGGCCCAGGAGAGCCCTGATCTCCTGGGCACTAGATCCCTGGAAGGGCAGTGCTGTGCCCACAGGGGACTGAGGAGATGACAGCCTGGCATTTGAGACAGGAATTTCGCACCTTCTCAGACCTAGACTGCAGGTGGAGGGTGTCTGGCCAGAGAGTTCCCTCCTGCTGGGGCTGAGAAGGATCCTCCTACTGTGGGCACAGTAGCTCCTCCTCCTGGCCACCTGTTCCCAGCCCCATGCTCCACACCTCTCCATCTCATCTCTGGAATGCTAAATCCCAAACTGCTGGAGCTGGCTGGGTATTATTAATAACTCGACTCTGGACTCTGACGTCTGTACTGATAAGAAAGGCATTCCCTACTGTCAGCCAGGACATTTGCACGCCCTCTCAGACATCTCGCCAAGCCCTCAATGCCCCTGCAGAGAATGAGATTGGGAGGATAATAATAGTGGCCATAGTTTTCCCCATTTTGAGTGCTTTAGGGGGCCGAGAGTGATTACAAATGTTTCGCCCACATTGTTGGATTTAATCCTACAGCCAGCCCTTTGGGTGCTTTTAGTATCTCCATTTATTTTTATTTATTTATTTATTTATTTATTTATTTTTTGTGGGTTTTGGCCGGGGCCGGGTTTGAACCCCGCCACCTCCCGTATGTGGGGCCGGTGCCCTACTCCTTTGAGCCACAGGCGCTGCCCATATATTTTTTTTTTTTTTGGACACAGAGTCTCACTTTATCGCCCTCAGTAGAGTGCCATGGTGTAACAGCTCACACCAACCTCAAACTCTTGGGCTTAAGCGATGGATTCTTGGCCTCAGCCTCCCAAGTAGCTGGGACTACAGGTGCCTGCCACAATGCCCAGCTATTTTTAGACACGAGGTCTCGCTCTGGCTCAGGCTGGTCTCAAGCTTGTGAGCTCAGGCAACCCACCTGCCTTGGCCTCCCAAAGTGCTAGGATTACAGGCGTGAGCCACTGAGCCCCGTAGGTATCTCCATTTTAGAAACAGGGAAACTGAGGCTCATGGGAGGTTCAGCAACTTGCCCCAGGCACACAGCAAGTGAGCAGTGGCGCAAAACTCAAGTCCTGTGTGCCAGCAGCCACCACGCCCTTTCTTCTCACTTGTGTGTAGTGAGAGCTAATGAAAGGTATCCTGCTCTGGCTGGCACACGGTAAGCACAGGACAGCCTGGTTTCTTTAACTTCCAGGAACACAGTTGACAGGGATGGGGCAGAGAGGGAGGGAAGGAGATTCCAGGAAGCTGTCTTTTGGGAAGATGGACAGCAGGACAGCCAAGGAATCATGTCAGCCCCAGGGGGAAGGGACATGGCCAGCCTGGGAGAGGGGCCCTCCCCAGGCTTTTGGAGTGAGGAATTGGTTAACGAGAAGATCTGTTCCTGCCCAAGGATAACACAGCTCTACTTGGAACAGGCTGGGCCTTTCTGCCTCTGCTCACCTCTCCTCTTCTGGATCCTGAGTCTCCACCCCTTGCTCATCTCTTCGCCCTTTGAAGTGCTTGCCTATTTAAAGTCTCCCAGGAGGCTCGGCGCCTGTGGCTCAGCGGGCTAAGGCGCCAGCCACGTACACCTAAGCTGGCGGGTTCAAATCCAGCCTGGGCCCGCCAAACAATGATGGCTGCAACCAAAAACAAAACTGGCCGGGCGTTGTGGTGGACGTCTGCAGTCCCAGCTACTTGGGAGGCCGAGGCAGGAGACTCGCTTGAGCCCAGGAATTGGAGGTTGCTATGAGCTGTAATGCCACGACACTCTACCCAGGGCGACAGCTTGAGGCTCTGTCTCAAAAAAAAAAAAAAAAAGTCTCCCAGGAGACCAAGTCAATTGCAGGGAGAACTGAGAGGCTCATGTGTCAGGGACCTCAGGTCACAAAGTCCTCAAATTTAGGCTTTAGACTTTGGATTCTTTTTTTTTTGTAGAGACAGAGTCTCACTTTATCGCCCTGGGTAGAGTGCCGTGGCGTCACACTGCTCACAGCAACCTCCAGCTCTTGGGCTTAAGCGATTCTCTTGCCTCAGCCTCCCGAGTAGCTGGGACTACAG
>CAUYON010140081.1:0-14507 GCA_963573935.1 Arctocebus calabarensis | reverse complement strand
TGTAGTCCCAGCTACTTGGGAGGCGGAGGCAAGAGACTCGCTTGAGCCCAGGAATTGGAGGTTGCTGTGAGCTGTGATGCCACAGCACTCTACCCAGGGTGACAGCTTGAGGCTCTGTCTCAAAAAAAAAAAAAAAATTTTTGCAAAATGCTCTCTATGTGTTGGCCTTTGATATTGTAGAGTTTTAGGTGGCCACCCGTAGAGTGTTGTGGAAATGACCTTGCTAATTTTCCAACATGTGACACATCCTTAATGCTTTATATTCCACTGATTACATCATCACTTCCTTCCCACCCTAGTATTCACTGACCTCATGTTAATAATCATAAAGTTTTCACTTATTTTAGGGATGCGCTGGGACCTGCCCTATCTGGCAACTTCTGACTTAAGGTATTTTTATATATATATTTCTAGAGCATTAAAACTTTCCATAGTAATGTAATTGGTAAAATTATTTTATTAAACAAAGATATCAGATAAAGCAAAACTTGCATATGTTACCACTATTTCATAAGAGAGTTGACATTTAACTCCAAAAAATAGAAATACCGTATATCAAGTTGAAGTTCTGTCCTTTAACCCCAGACAAGTTAAAATCTCCACATTCAATGATATCCCTAGCTGTGATTGACTGTATCAACCGTTACCTTCTATAGACACCATATACAAGCTATTGCATCTACATCAAACGTCTTCTCCCACCAATTCACCTTCTTTACTCTTACTATTCATGTACGAACTTTATAAATTGTTGTTGACACATAAACTTTATGAAACCCTCTATGTATCTCTGACTCTCCCTCTCACAGTGTTCCTCAGTTATCTACAGGAGTTGTAATTTCACATTTGTGTATGTACTTCTTTGGTTAATATCTTCCTCACCAACAACTTGCTCCTTGGGGGAAAAAACTAACCATTTATGACTACTATTAGAGCCATAGTCCCTATAAGATTGACACAGCAAGTCTTCAAAAATGGCTGTTGAGGCTCAGCGCTCAGCCCTCATAGCACAGTGGTTATGGCGCCAGCCACATACACTGAGACTGATGAGTTTGAAACCAACCCAGGCCAGCTAAATAACAATGACAACTACAATAAAAAATAGCCAGACATTGTAGTGGGTGCCTGTAGTCCCCAGGAGACTGAGGCAAGAGAATCGCTTAAGGCCAGGAGTTGGAGGTTGCTGTGAGCTATGATGCCACAGCACTCTACCGAGGGGGACATAGTAAGATTCTGTCTAAAAAAAAAAAAAAAAGAAAAAAAGAAATAGCTATTGAATGAATAAATCAGGGAGATGATAGTCATCTCAAAAATATTTTAATACCTATTTTTAACTTAATTATACCTATCTATCCTTAAGTTTAAAAAGGCTTTTAAATTCTACAACAATTACAAATTTACATAAAATTAACATGGAGAACAAAGTCTACCATGTACTAGGTGGCTAGTTTCCCCTAGTTTTAGAATTTTACATTTATTAACTATCCTATCTTTATTATAATTAACAAATAAGTATTAATTTACCATTGTTAACTGAAAGTACATACTTTTATAGATTTCCTTAGGTTTTTCTAAAGGAAAGTTTTTTTTGTTCCTAGATATCATCTGGAAAGACGTATATTTAGTCACCATTTCTCTTTAAGCTCCACAGGGTTATAACAATTTCTCAGACTTTCCTTGGTTTTGAAGATATTGTGTGTCTTAAGGAAAGATGGTCAGGTATTTTGCAGAATGATCATCACCTGAGATTTTTTTTCCAGTGTATTTCTCATGACAGACTGGGGTTATTGGTTTAGGGAGAAAGATCAAAAAGTGCCATTTTTTTGTCCATCATTTCAGTGGAACACACTGGTGCCATGACCACCACTGCCACTGGTGACTCTGACCAACTGGCTGGAGTGTGTCTGTCAGGGTCAGCCCCACAACGTTATATATTTCTTGTTGCAGCCCATGTAGCCTATGGCTAGGAGAAGTGAGAGTTACAAAAAATACCTGTATAGCTCAATAATGGAACACCTGGTCAGAAAGGGCATAGAGAGGGATTTAGCTCTCCTAACAAGCATGAGAGCTTGCAAGATAAGAGCAGTGGTGAGTTGGCAGTCTCTACACCTGTGGTGTCGAGAGGCACCGATTAGCCTTATATTAGGCTGGAGGAGAAGGCAGTCAAGGAGCATGCGCATTCTATCATGGACCCGCTTAATCTGACTGTCTCCTCTCCTGCCTGCAGAACACCAGCACGATACCTCTCTGCTGAAGATCACTTCGCTCTACTAAAGACTAAGAGCCATCTATTCTAAGAAGACCGCTTTACTCTCTCTAAGATTCTCTCTCTCTCCTGCTGAAGTAGAGAGCCCTCAGGCACCTAAGAGAAACTGCACCAGAGCAAGGTAACTTAGTGGTCCACGTCTAGAACCTAGTTAAGCAGGGCCTGAGACCTGGCCAGTCCAGGGCCCCGACAAGTGGTGTCAGAAGTGGCATGTGACAATTTCTCTCTTTTTTTTTTCCTGACAGAAAAATCATTATTCACATTACAGGACAATATTAAGAGGGAAAACGTGTTTTTGGTAATCACATTATTTTATTAGAGATGCTATGATCCATTTATGAATTCCTCATTGATGTTCTTCTCAAAGATACAGGAAAAATACCCACCCTCAATTAATGCTTAATGGATTGCCAGTATTTATGAAGAATATTTGAATGTCATTATAACTTGGTAAAAAAGGCAAGAGTGGTGAAATTTAATTTTATGAAAGTAAAGAAACCAAGAAGCTGAATTTTTGCCTGAATTGTTTAGTGGGGGGGGGGATTTGTATCACTTTCAGTATTTTCCATTTTGTATAACAAGTATAAGAACCAGGTTTTCTGACTTAATGGGTGAGCTTAAATATGAATACATACTTGAATTTTAAATTGTCTCTTGGTACTAAGACAAACAATTTTAATCATTGTGAAAATCTAACTTTGATTAATCACCATAATAAAATGTAATGGCATTGGGTATTCTTGATACATGAGTAAATATAGACACACAAAATCATGTAAACCACATGAAGATGTAATGAATCTTTGCTTTAGTTCATGGTAATGCCAATAATAAACACTGAAATGCATCATCATTACCACATTGGTTCTAAAGACCTTCTCTCACCATAAACAGTGACCAGGAAAGGGAAAGTCTCTGCTGAGGTACCAGAGAGGAGCAAGAAGGAGCTAGTAATATTCAAGTCAAAAACTTAAGATTAAAATAAAAAAAAAAACTGCAACATATGCTACTTGGTTCTACATATTTGAGAAATTGCCAAGTGAAAAAGAAAGCTAAATTATTGCCTGTCTTTCTCAAGGCAGATGTCCTACAAATGACTACAAGCTCCAAGAGACAGATTTTTATTCAGTGTAAGAAAATATTTCTTAATACCAAGTTGTCAAAATTCAACTTCTGAATCGTGAAGCTGTGGCTTCCTTGTCATTGAAACATTTCCAGCAGCCAACTGTCTGGAGGAATCTTTGCAGGAGATATTTCTTAACTAAGTGGGAAATGGAGCTGAATAACCCCCTTGATCCCTTCCAATAAAAAGGTTTTAGAAAAGTGCAAGGCAATATGCTCTTAAAAGAATCCAAACTGTACATGATACGGTCTTCATATCCAACTGTCTCGAGCTGCAGCCAGATATGTTCATTACAGGCCATTTCCTCTCCATCCCTCTGGCATTCTCTATTTTTCTACCCTGGCTTCTTAGAAAACCATTTAATGAGTTATATAAAGGTTGTTTATTTCAAAAACACTTGTTTTTCAGACATTTCATCATGAGAGGTAGAGATTTGTGAGGTGCGGAGGGACAACACCACGGACAGCTCCCTCGGGCTGGCAGCCGCTCTCCTGTTCTGAGCAGGTGGCACCTCTGAGTGTGAGAATTTAACAGGAAGTGAAGGAATGAGTCTGTCAATCAACAGTTGTTTGAAGGAAAGATTGCTGAGAAAGTGAAGGAAAAGGGATAAAGGTGAAAAATTGATGATCACTTCAGTAAGAGAGGCACAGACGCCACTCAAGTAAATTCTGACAACTTCTGAGGTGCCGCCCTGCTTTAGTGTAGAGGAAAGTAGCTGCCAGCAGCCCCCATGGAAGAGCAAAGTCTTTCTACTGGAGCGTGTACAGGAAATGCGTGCTCTTCTGCAGACATCTGAGTTTCAGATAGCCAGGCTCTACAGAAAAGTCAGAAAATGAATTTGTGATAACACGCTACAGCAGCGTCAGTAACAGATTCCCTATTGCTGTGTAATGCAATGCTCCGAAACTTAATGGTTTAACAAAGTGTGTATTATCTCCTAGTTTTGTAGATCAGGAATTGAGATGTGGCCTAGCTGGGTTTTCACTCTGTGCGTTTCTCACAGCCTGCAAGGAAGAGTCACCTCCAGCTGCATTCTCATCTGAAGTCTGGACTGGGCGAGCGTGTGCCTCCCAGCCCTCCCTGTAGCCCACCCAGAGGGGACGGGCACCCTGTCGAATTGACCTGCCGACCAAGGCTGCCTTCTGACCCAAGATGACTCATCT
Source organism: Arctocebus calabarensis (assembly GCA_963573935.1). Taxonomy (NCBI): domain Eukaryota; kingdom Metazoa; phylum Chordata; class Mammalia; order Primates; family Lorisidae; genus Arctocebus; species Arctocebus calabarensis. Next base: position 9,955 of record CAUYON010140081.1, on the reverse strand, counting down.
TCCCTCTGCATGAAAAATGCATTCAGCCACTTGCAAGGTTCCTCAAAATTTCACCCCATTAGAACATTAGCATATTTTAAAGTCTTTAATTATTTAACATGAGAGGATCATGTAAATAAAAATTAGTAACTGTCATCCTATGTTTGATCAGATTGTATTTTGAAATCCGTGATAGAATACTGTTAACTACAGGCACCCTGCTGAGTTGCTGCGCACTGGGTCTTGTTCCTTGTATTTGACGACATCTTCGCACGAATCAACTGGCCCCTGTCCGCTCCTCCTTCTCACTGCCCTTCTTGAGCCCTCGGCAGCCTTTGCTCCATTGCCTTTAGTTCGATTTTCTTTTTTAGCTCCCACACAGGAGTGAGAATATAGGACATATTAGATTTTAGATTTATCTTTCTGTGCTGGCTTATTTCACTTAACATAATACCCCTCAGTTCCACCATGCTTGTCATAAGTGAGAGCACAACTTTACATTTCTATTTTCAAATTCAGTTTTATGTCTGATCATGTCTTGAGTGGAATTTCTCTGAGTGTTTTTCTTAATATTTTCTTTTTTGTCCCTATTACTAGCATAAAAACCTTCAACTCAGATTTCTACAAACCTATACAGCCTCAGAATATTGGCAAAAATAGTTTCCACGTTTTCTAAAAGTATTATTTTCAGTATCTATGTAGAATAATAAAAAAAAGAACTCTATCTAACATCTGTCCATCCTAAACAAAACCTTCCTAGATACGCTCAATATGCCTAATTTTTTCTTCATACTAATCAAAAGTGTCAGTCATGAATTCTCAGGGTATTTACTGTGCCTTCTCTGAAGTCAATGCAACTTTCACATTGTTATTGCTGATCATAACTTGTCAACACTTATGCACTGCTTTATATATCAGAGTACTTTGTATTTTTAAATGGGAGTTGATTATAAGAACAAAAAGGCATGTAATTAGAATATAAAAACAGGGAGGTAAATAAAACAAATAGATAATTTTAAGTAGAGCAATGTTATCATGGGATAACTAAAACAGCTGAGCATCATGGGCTCATCTGATTTCCTAACTGTGAGAATGAGAGACAAGCAAACAAACCTGCTTATCCTTGCTCAGGTTTAGAGGGAGGACAGACTTTCTCATCTTCACTTTCTTTGTGTGTTTTAACTAAAGCATTGACTTTCCAAATATTTGTCAGCTGGCCTACAACCTTCTAACTTAAACACATTTTGAAGCAACACAGTTTGCAAGAGAGTATTCCTAGGATTTTAGGTCAATCCAAATTTGAATCTAGATAAGGAGAAAAACTTTGGATTTAAAGTTTAACATTCTGTACTTCTATTTTTTTTTTTTTTTGGCCGGGGCTGGGTTTGAGCCTGCCACCTCCGGTATATGGGGCCAGCGCCCTATTCCTTTGAGCCACAGGTGCCGCCCCAACATTTTGTACTTCTTAAAAATATTTTTCTAATAAATATAGGACCATGGGTCATTTTTAAGACACTCCAATTATTTCCATAATGAAATGGAGAGAAATGCTTGTCTCCTGGTATTTTTGTCTTGCATTTAACTCAAGAAACGTTTGTGTAAGTCAGGGAAGGGAAGGAAGCAATCTGAAACCTAGTGTCCTCTTGTGAAGCCTCAACTCTAATGTGGAGACACGAGCAGACGCAGAAGGGCCAACACTGGGCTGGGGAGGGAGAGGGTACTTTCTGCCTAAGGAGACACAATCAGCCACACCTTTGTAAGGTGATGCGTCCAGGTAAGGCTTGGTAGATTCAGGCACCAAGCAAAAACTCCATCTGCCTTTATGCACACCAGGGATGCAACTTCACACATACCAAACAACCAGAAATGTACAAGGTGAGATGTTGGGAACAAGCTGCAGAGTCACGTCCGCTGAGGGGTAAAGAGCACAGTGCACAGCCTTGGGAAGCATCTGACCTTGCCTGCTAACGTGGAACACGTACGTGTCCCCTGACTCAGTGCTGCTCCAGAGCGTCCCCTCGTGATGCCATTGATTGAAAAGCTGGGTACTGAAAATAAATCATTGTCTTTGGTAGATGGTGGGCCTCCTATTCTTAAGATATTTGCCACCATCGTTTCTTAGATTTCAAAGCAAAATACATTTCAAAGATGGGTGGATCTGTTGGTGAGATGATTACATAGTTCTGTCAGCCCTTAGATTTCTGAATTTCCCTCACAACTGATTTAATGCCCCAACATGGCAAGAAACAGTTGCAGACAGAGGAGAAATGAGGACAAGGGCCTGGGTAATATCAAGGATTCTTCATAAATCGGAACGTTAGCGCACCTGCATCAGCACTCAATGAAGTCAGGTTGGTGCTTTTGTATATTTTGTTAGATGATACTTCTAGAAGTCACAAGCCGGAAGGATTGGTTCAATTATTAAAGAACAATTATAGTGAAAGAGAGCAACCATAAATAGACAGAGGGGTGGGAAGGAAAAACAAGTATCGTGGAAAGAGGGACCATGCAGAGAATCCTCATCCAGTGACAGGGACGAGCCTCCACTGTGGAGTTGCTAGACCCACGGGGACGCCCTCCCACTGGTCCCCTCGGCACAGGCCCTCAGCCTCCAGCTGGACCCACGGGGACGCCCTCCCACTCGTCCCTTCAGCACAGGCCCTCAGCCTCCAGCTGGACCCATGGGGACGCCCTCCCACTGGTCCCCTCAGCACAGGCCCTCAGTCTCCAGCTGGACCCACAGGGACGCCCTCCCACTGCTCCCACTTGGCACAGGCCCTCAGTCTCCAGCCCACTCTCTTCATCCAGCCTCCTCCTCCTTCCAACATTCCAGCTGCAATTTTAAGATCACCAAAGGTAAACCAGCAGTGCTGTCTTGAAACGCAGTGCTGCATTAGTCCAGAGTACTTTTACTTAGATACATTTAGGGTTTATGTGCTTGCTTAGTATTTTGGAGGTGGAAACATATGTGCATGAATATTGTTGAGCTGATAACCTGTGGTAGAATTCTAGGGTGATTTTCTTTCAGTAGGTGTTATGCACTAGCTTTCCTGAGGGAAGTGAAGTTCATTCTGAGAACATTGTGCCATGGATGCAAAGTTACATATGTGTTGGGGAATTTTACAAGGGCGGAGACACTCTGTAGCCAGGTACTCTTCAAATCTCTACTTACATTGTGCTTCGTGAGGTTTGAAATGTTCGTGGCTATCGCTTGCAGCCAGTCCATGCAATCTTCAGCAGAGAGGCACTGGAGGACACCACTGCAGACGCCGTCCACAGCAGTGACTTGAAAGGCGTGCTGCCTGCAGACACGGCAGAACAGACCAGGTCAGAATGTCACGCCGCTTATCCGTCTGCAATTTACTAACGTATCTGTGTAAAGCTCTTTTTTCAAACAATAGAAATATCAGCCTCCAAATCTATCGTTAGTTCCTTGCCTTTATAAATATTTCATTATCAAGTTGAACACTAAAGATAGACCCAATTAACACAGAATCTCAAATTAGTGGAAACCATCCCTAGACTCACATAACGGTGGAGAAACTTTAACTTATAAAACCCATCTTATGTAAACAGAGGACAATCTAAAAGTCTGTAGAAGCATTTTTCTCGCAGATTTCTATCAAATTATGCATAGTTTATTTGTTCTTTTGGCTACCATCAGCTCCTCCTAACATGTGTGAATACATTTTCTGACTTACAACAGAGACATCACGAACGCGGGCAAACCAGAATGAAACATGTTGCAAAAAAATCACTTGACCACCAGGGGCTGCAGCACTTTGTCAATTCTCATTTATCTTCAACCTCAGTTTATTCATCTTCTCAGAAACGGCTTAGGGCAATATGATCATGGTCTAATAATCATGGTCTTAGTTTTTAAGAGTTCTGTGACTTTCAGTAGCACCACCCTTTTAAAAAACGCAATGATAAGCGTAAATATCCCTTTGCTCACGTTTTATTTTATTTTTTGTTATAGAAAATTAAGAGGAACTTAATCTTAAATTGTTCACAAAGGCGTTATACAATTTAAAGTTGCTTTCTACAGTTTGAATGACTCCCTATTTTTTTGTGTCAAGTTATTTCAGTGTTTAGATATAAGTTTAATGGAAAGGAATAGATAAAATCCCCAAATGAATGGAAGGAAGCCAAATGCCTCATGCTTCACACAGAATCCCTGTGTTGTACAGCCCTTCCAAAAGCCTCAAACTATATTTCAATCCCAGACAATTATGAAGGAATAGAAAACTTCTAAAGTTCAGTATTCAAAATACTGGATAAATTGTATAAAGTAATATGTTTTCTCCAAATACGCACTTGTCCTGGCTCTTCTGACTTTTGCAATATGGTATTTGTGGATATTAGATATAATTTCACTTCCCGAAGCAAAGGCAAACCCACAGAGCGAGTCGGGCTCAGGGTCACCAATAGGCCTCTGTCACTCTGCCTTCCTGACTCACAGCTGAGTGCACAGAGAAGCTTCTGGCATCCAAAGATCTGTTCGCCCAATTTATTAACATTTTTATAGAAACTGCCTCTTATGTCATTGACACAGCACTTTCTATTGAAAACATAGAAGTGCTCACTTTTTTTTGTTTTCTCTACAAGTGCACATTAAAAGAATTTATGAAGTGCAACTATTGCCCATCTCTTTGAAATAAGGTTCTTTTGAATTTGCAACAAGAAAAAAATACTTACAACATGAAAAAAGACTACAACTTCACATTTCATTTTTATGTCTCTCAGTGAGTAAGACATTTAAAATATCCAGACAGAAGTGCAATCATCCATGGAAATGAGAAATAATTTGAGGCTAGTGATATACAATTCTTCCACTCTCTGATTATCATAACTATTGTGTCACGTACCATCAATTAAAGCATGTCTTGAACATATTTGTACTCTCTGCTTTAAATGAATTACGGAAGCTACATCTTTTTAGCTGATTACAGTCAATACACCTAGAACAAATTCGTAATCTATGTAATCATGGGTGTTCACAGTCCCTAGATAGAATAATTCTGAAAGAGTAATCTTTTATAAACCTAGGTTTATTATGTTAGTATATACCACTTTTTACATTCTGTGTTAACTCTGCCAAACTGATAGAAACCCTTTAATGAGTATTGGTGAAATTCCTTAACAGTTCCTCTGATTATGTATGACCTCTTAAAAATAGGCACATCATAAATATTACTGCTATCTGAATTATATTTCTCTCGGGCTACTGAGTAAAGGAAAGGATTGGCAAATTAATCCACTCGCTTGTGCCTCAATTTTCCCTAAAGAAAAATGAGAATAAAAGTATTTTGCGGAGTAATCAGGGGATACAAATATTTTTACATAAGGCTGAAGCTATGGGTAAGTTTCTTTTGAACAATTCCTTACCAAGTAGCCTTGATGGCAATATTTCAGTGTGTGGGGGGAAAGTCTCCATGTAGACTTATGGTTTCATTGAGCACTAAGGAAGAAATGTTGTTTTCATTTGTAGTTTTAGAAAATGTAACTCCTTTGACTCAAGATAAACTCTGACAGTCAGACTTCTTTGTCTCATCTGATGTAACCCCGTGCTTTATGAAACCAACAGGCTCCATTACCTTGCAACTGAGCACTGTGTGATATTAAACGTTAATAATGTTTATAAGTAGTCTCAAAAATACTCAGACATAACTATGAGTCTAAGTTTTATGGGTAATCGTATGTGCTAAAAGATAGTTACATAACTAAATAGATACTGTAACGTTTTGAGTTCAAGTTGGTTTTTTCACCTCTTCATAAAATATTTTTTATAATTTTCAAAGCATTCTTGATCTTTGCTTTGGCAATAAGAATTATTCTCAAACGTTTCTGAATTTCTAAGTAGGCTTATTCATTTAAATATACACTTAATCTTCCGTATGTGAAGAATGTGTTGCTCACTATAAAAATTCATGAATAATTATCAGTCCAACATGTATACACATAAATATGCATGTATTCCAATTAATATAGTTAACAATGCATGTTGCAATTCATTGTTGATTTTCACCACGTGCAGGCATGGGGAAAGATGTTAAATTCGTGAGGGTGAATTGGAGGAGATAGGCAGAGAATAACGTCCTGCTCGAGAAACAAGCACTATTGAGCCTAAAAAATATGTATATAGGTTTGGAGCAGCTGGCAGGCCACACCCGTGAGGGCCCACCCGGGTGAAGGAGACGGGCTTAGAGTGAGGTGGGCTGTGGATGAAAAGTCTGCAGGGAGCCATGGCTGAGCTTCACAGCCAGGACCCCCGTGTCCAGCTCTGTGTGGCCTGAGTGGTCCTGTTAACATAGCCAGGGCAGCTTAACTGATGGAACAGGAGGTGATTGGAACTGAAAGGGGTTAAAATGCCACCTCTGGGGCCATAGAGGAATTGCTACCAGCATCAGGAAGGCTGTGCTTCAAGATGTGCTTTTTAAACATGTTTATGAGAGAGAGGAAAGAGTCAAAATTACTCCAGTGTGTCGGGCTGAAGCAGTGAGGTACCTTAGTTGAAGGAGACAAAGGGAAGCAGGAATTTTAAACAGGAAATAATTCAACCAGAAATAAACATTTAGAGGTATGTAAATCACGGCGTGCCCAGAGCTGTGGGGTTGTGTGGCCCATGTACACGCATAGGGGCAGTGTGTGAAGTTGCGGGGGGCGGTGAAGTTGCACTGGCGCCAGGCGTGATCGGGAAGCGCTTCACCAATCTGGTACAGCACGTCTAACCCAGGTGCCAGTGAGAGCGGACAGAAATATGTAAGCATTGGAATAAAAGGAACGCATTTATAGTTCAGAAACATCTCTTTCTGGAAGTTAAGAAGAAGGAAAAAAGCGAGCGATGTGAGAACGCTATTAAAATGCACAAAGTGAACAGAGAGACCCCTCTGTCTGGCGGGGTGACCCGTGAGCCACACAACCCTACAGCTCTGGGCACACGGTACGGGCAAGAACATGGACTTGGATAGTGTCGAAAAGATGCAGCAAAGTATCTCAAGAATGGAAGAAAAAAGGTATTGGTTTTTAGTTTGTTCAGTGTTTTTCTTAATTTAAGGGTTAAAGTGATAGCTTCCAAGATAGATCCATGGCAGAAACAAGAAATCCTCTGGGTTTTTCCTTTTATTCTCAATGTCTTTAAAGAATGGTTAATTTTCATGGAATCAAACTTATTTATTTTAAAAAATGGACAGTTCCTGTGGTTCAGTAAGTAGGTCACTGGTGCCATACACTGAAGGTGGTGAGTTCAAACCCGGTCCTGGCTAAACCACAACAAAAAATACATGGGTGTTGTGGTGAGCACCTGTAGTCACAGCTACTCAGGAGGCTGAGGCAACAATATCGCCTAAGCCCAGGAGTTGGACGTTGCTGTGAGCTGTGTGATTCCACAGCACTCTACCAAGGGCCATAAAGTGAGATTCTGTCTTTAAAAAAGAAAAAGTACCATAATTTTTATGTCTATTATAAATCTTTGCCTACCAAGGCCACAAACCCTTTTCTCTTATAGGTTCTTCTAGAAGTCTTATAGTTTAGGATTTGCATTTAGGTTTATCATTTATTTAGTGCTAATTTTACATGCTATGCAGTACTAATTTAGATTCTTTTTTCTTTGTATCTGGTTTATGTTTCCTATGTCATTTCTTCTTTTAATTGCCTTTGTATTTTGTGAGTGGATGGTCTCTCCCTTCTGTTCTAGTTATTCATATCTCTGGTTTGTGTGAATATTACACTGTCTTGACTATTATAGTTCTATGGTAAATCTTGAGTCAGATAATGTGATTGTAACTATCTTTTAAAAATTATTTTAACTATTCTAGTTTTTTTGATTTTCTATATAAATCTTCAAATTAGCATATCAATTTGCACAAATGCACACACACAAGTACACAAATATTCTGCTGGGATTTTGAATGGAATTACATTCAATCTATAAATCAAATTGGAGAATATTGAAATCTAACAATATTAACTCTGAATCCATAAAGGTCTATGTATGTCTCTTACTTTTTGCATCAATGTTTTTACACTTGTCATTATATAGATCATACACGTATTTTCCTGGACTTATAACAAAGGATTCTATTATTTCAGTGTCATTCTACATGGTACATATTTTTATTTGAATTTTGAATTGCTTATTTTTAGTGTATAGAAAAATACATTCTTTATGTTAAGCATGTACATTTACACTGAATTCACTTATCAGACCTAGTGATTTCTTTGTAGATTATTTGAAGATTTATTACATAGATGAGGAGTCATCTGTAAGAAGAGACAGTTACATTTCTTTCTCTTCAAAATATATGTATGACTTGTATTTCTTCTTCTCTTATTGTATTGAGTAAGTTCTCAAGTGTGAGATTAATTGGACAGTTAACCTTGTGAACTCATCCTAGAAATGTACTATATACCTCATTGCTGGATATCACTATGGTCACCGGATGGCCAAAGGGAGTACTTCCAAGGTGACCATAGTGATATTCAACAATGAGTGTGTAGTACTTTTTCTAGGATAAGTTTGTGAACTTCTGAGACCTAGCACAATGACAGCTCTGATAGGCATTCCAGAAAGGGTTCCAAAATTGCTGGACTAGTGCTGAGTCCAAAATTGTGAACTAGTTCTGAGGTCAGGGCATCGTTTCCTAAGATGAGTACTTCAAAATAAATAATGTTGCATAATGTTATTCAGCAGCAAGGTATGTAGCACTTCTTCTAAAGCGAGTTCACAAACTTAAGAGTCTAAACTCATACAAAGTTCTATAGGAGTGAATATCATTACTTGTTCCCTTATCTCCAGAGAACAATACCAATCTTTCAATATTAGATTATAATGTTAGCTGACAGGCATTTTATAAGTCAAATGTTCTCTAGTTTTATTTTTCTAAACCTTTTATCCTGAATAGATAGTGAATTTTGTTAAAAGCTGTCTCTGCAATTATTGAGGTAATATATTTGGTTTCTTTAATCTGTTGATGGAGAATTATTTTAATTGACATCTAGATGTCAAACCATCATTGTATTCCAAAAAGAAATATTTCTTTGTGTTGATTTATTATTAGTTTATATACTGTTGGATTTTATTCATATTTTGTTGATAGTATTTGTCTATGTTTATGAGGGATATTTGTAATTTTCCTTACATGTAATATCCCTGACTGATTTTGACATCAGGTTGATGCTGGCTTCATAAAATGATGTAAATAGTGATCTCTTCTTTTCTATATTTAGGAAGACTTTTTGTAAAATTGGTAATATTATTCCTTAAATATTTTATAATTTTAGAGTAAAATCATCTGTACCTTGAGTTTAAAGTTTTGTAAAAGATATGAAATTTTACCTTAACTTGGAAGTTAATAAATTATACTGCTAATTTCATAGACTTGTAGAAGACATGATGACCTTAGCTTGTGGATGAAGCATATTTTATTTATCATAGCAATAGCAGTAGCCATATTTGTAATATTTTGTTTCAGTTTCTTGAGCTTTTGTTCCCAAGAGGAAACAACAAGATCCAGAAAAAACTTTTACCTGCATTATAGGAGAGAAATTCTGAGTTTAGAAAACTGACATAATTATTTTTATTTTTATTTTTTTATTGAATCATAGCAGTGTATATTAGTTCAACCATGGGGTACAGTGTGGGGGCTTCACATGCAATCTGAGATATTTTATCAACCTGATTGACATACCGTTCATGATATTTTCTCGTTTACTATATGAAAACATTTTTGATCCGTATTTAGAAGTTTTCTCCTCACCCTTCAAATATGTACCACCCATGTGATCTCACCCTTTGTCCCAACTACCCCCACCCTCTCCCTCCCCTTCCCTCCCTCTCCCCTTTCCCCTTCTTCCTGTGCAATAAATGGGTTGTAGCCTTCACTTGAACGACAAAGAATTTGTCTCATATTAGGGGTGTATACATTGGATACTTTTTCTTCCATTCTAGAGATACTTTGCTAAGGAGAACATGTTC
>CAUYON010140080.1:0-14371 GCA_963573935.1 Arctocebus calabarensis | reverse complement strand
GACAGAGCCTCAAGCTGTCACCCTGGATAGGGTGCCATGGCATCACAGCTCACAGCAACCTCCAATTCCTGGGCTCAAGCGAGTCTCTTGCCTCCGGCCTCCCAAGTAGCTGGGACTACAGGCGCCCGCCACAACGCCCGGTCATTTTTTGGTTGCAGCCGTCATTGTTGTTTGGCAGGTCCTGGGGCTGGATTCGAACCCGCCAGCTCAGGTGTACGTGGCTGGCGCCTTAGCCCGTTGAGCCACAGGCGCCGAGCCCCCACTGAATGTTTTTAATTGTCTTCTCAAAGATCAAATAACAGTAAGTAGCTGGGTTCATCTCTTGATTCTCTATTCTGTTCCATACATCTATTTCTGTGTTTTTGTGCCAGTACCATGCTGTTTTGATCACTATCAATTTATAGTATAGTCTGAGGTCTGGTAGCATGATTCCTCCTGCTTTGTTTTTATTTCTGAGCAATGTCTTGGCTATTCAAGGTTTTTTCTGATTCCATATAAAATGAAGTATTATTTTTTTGAGATCTTTAAAGTATGACAATGGACCTTTAATAGGGATTGCATTAAAATTGTATATTGCTTTGGGGGGTGGCACCTATGGCTCAGTGGGTAAGGTGCTGGCCCCATATACCGAGGGTGGTGGGTTCAAACCCTGCCCCACCCAAAACTGGGTTCATCTCTTGCAAAAAAATAAAATAAAATAAAATCGTAGTATGGACATTTTAACAATTTTGATTCTTCCCAGCCATGAGCATGGTATGTTTTTTTTATTTGTTAACATCTTCAGCTATTTCTTTTCTTAGAGTTTCTTATTCTCTTTATAGAGGTCTTTCACATCCTTTGTTAGGTAAACTCCCAAATATTTCATCTTCCTTGGCGCTACTGTGAACAGAATAGAGTCCTTGACTTTTTTCAGCTGACTATTGTTGGTATATATAAAGGCTACAGAATTATGAGTGTTGATTTGTAACCTGAGACTCTGCTGTATTCCTTGATTACTTCTAAGAGTTTCATAGTAGAATCCCTGGTGTTTTCCAGATATACAATCATATCATCTGCGAAGAGTGAAAGTTGGATCTCTCTGATCCTATATGGATACCCTTGGTCGCTTTTCTTCTTCCCTAATTGTGATGGCTAAGACTTCCACTACAATGTTAAAAAGCAGTGGAAGACAGTGGACAACCTTGCCTGGTTCCTGATCTGAGTGGAAATGATTTCAATTTAACTCCATTCAATACGATATTGGCTGTGGGTTTGCTGTAGATGTCCTCTATCAGTTTAAGAATGTCCCTTCTATACCCATTTTCTTAAGTGTTCTGATCATGAATGGATGCTGGATATTATCAAAAACTTTTTCTAGCTAGGCGTGGTAGCTCACGCCTGTAGTCCCAGTGCTGTGGGAGGCCGAGGCGGGTGGATTTCCTGAGCTTGGAGGGCTCGAGACCACCATGAGTCACAGTGAGCCAGAGTAAAAGACCCCATCTCTACCAAAAAAAAAAAAAAAAAAGATGCCGGGCCTTGTGGTGGGTGCCTGTAATCCCAGCTACTTGGGAGGCAAAGGGCTAAAGGAAGAAAGGAAAAAAAAATAAAAGTTTTTTCTGCATCAATTGAGAGAATCAAGTGGTCTTTGTTTTTTTAATTTGTTTATGTGATGAATTATATTTATAGATTTACATATATTGAACCAGCCTTGAAACCCTGTGATAAAACCCACTGGTCATGGTGTATAATTTGTTTGATGTCTTGCTGGATTCTGTTTGTTAGGATCTTATTGAATATTTTCGCATCAGTATTCATTAGTGATATTGGTCTGTAACTTTCTTTTCTTGTTGGATCTTTTCCTGGTTTGGGGATCAAGGTGATGTTTGCTCATAGAATGTGTTGGATAGTATTCCTTCTTTTTCTATATTTTGGTAAAGGTTGAGTAATATAGGTACTAGTTCCTCTTTAAAGGTTTGGTAGAATTCTGAATTGAAGCCATCTGGTCCTGGGCTTTTTTTAGGGAGATTTTGTATGGTTGATGCTATTTCAGAACTTGATATTGGCCTGTTCAATATTTCCACTTGATTCTGGCTAAGTCTTGGAAGGTGGCGCACTAACCTTTATTCTATGTTTAAGAGTGTTCGCCCTTCTAGTGTGATCCTCCTGGTGTTTTTCCTGAATGAATGAACTTGCTCTTCAACAAGTCTCCTCTCTCTGGCTGATTGTAGCTTAAAAGTCTCCCAACCCTCAAACCCTGGGAGTGGTTCAGTTTATACCTTCCTTGTTCTCACCCAGCCTTGTCGCATTTCACCCTAACACATTTATACTAGGTTTTCGCAGCAGACTCTAGGTCACCCTTCCGCAGATTTCTGTTTCTCTTTCTCTGTATGTGTCCCTCCTGTTTAGTGCTCTGCCTTGCAAATCCCAGTTGTTGCAGCCTCCTTGTCTTCTGATCTCTGTCTTCTCAACCCAAGAAGACCATCACACTCTGCCTGGATCTCCCCTTCCCTTTGCAGTCCAGAGAGTTCTTCCTCCTAGAAAATCAGAGCAATCTCAGGGTTTACAGTCCTGCTCAATCCATTGTCCAATGTCTGTAAATGATTATTTCATATATTTTGCCTAGTTTTCTATGGCCAAAGTACCAGTAAACCTATCATGGCCAAAAGCAAAGTTTCCAAGTTTTATCAGTTTTGATTCTTGGTTTTAATGCTGTTATAAATGGCTGGAAAAGGTATATATTCAAACTGAAGAAATGAATTATTGGCTATCTTTACAAAAATATGATACATATTTTTGAAACCTGTGTATGGGCTGAATATCCCTTATCCAAAATGCTTCAGATCAGAAGTGTTCTAGATTTGGGGTTTTCAGACCTAACCTGAACTAATTATGATAAGGTGTTTGTGGAAACTTGGCTAGTAAATTTTCTTGTTTCTTTTATACTCAGGTTTTTTCTTGGCTGACTTGTCAGAAGATGTTGCATTTTTTATATTATTAACAAATGGCTTGAAACTTCTTTTGGCAAATATTTAATTAGGTTTGAGTTAATAAACAAAATAGGTAACATTTATTGAGTGTTAACTCTGTACCTAGCAATGTTCTAAGTTCTTCCTCATAACAACCTCATGGTATGGGCACATTATTATGCCTGGTTTATAAATGAAGAAACTAAGATACAAAGGAGTTCTATAACTTGTCCAGTTAGCAAAAGCAGTAAGAGGCCAGGCTGAGATTTGAATGCACTCTAAACTGTATACTGCTCTCCCTCTTGTACAATAGCAGACGTTGAGACTATGAGACACTGAGACGTTTTTATGGAGGATATTGTCTTTCCCATAAGTATATGGAAGCATTTCCAAATATTAATTTTCTGAATGCTATCTGTATAGCATGAGTTTCTTTCAAAATGTAGCTTTATTCCTCACAAAGTATTAAAGCACCACATTTACTTCAAAGACAGAGTAAGTATATACTTATTTTCTCAATATTATCTGCCAGGCAGTGTATCACTGATACTGCAGCCATTTGCTGTGACAGAGCAAATCAGCTAATTTGGATCACTTAGTCTTTTTAAAGAAAATTGTACAGCTCATTTTTGAGCTTAAAAACTCTTACATATTTTTACCAAGAGAAACCAACAAACTTTATGTTTTTAAGTACCGCAGTTTTCTTCTCATGCCCCAGAGGCTGAGCTCAGCAGAGTCCTGTTTTTCTGATGGCTTCCTGACAGGAACAGAATTGAATCTCAACTCTATCCTCTGATTCACTTCAGAATTGTATTTTCAGCTCTGGAATTCAGTTTGATTCTTCTGTTTCTGAGCTCATTACCTTCCTATTTTTCTTTAAATCCCTTTGTGCAGGCTCCTCTCCCTGGCCACTCTTCCCCTCGCTGCCGCCTATGAGAACCCCTCACTGGCTTGTCTCTCTGTGCCCTGGCTGTGTCATATTCACGCCTACCTCAGGACCTTTCCACTGGCTTCTGCTTCTGCCTAAAGTGAACCGCCATCTAGATCTCCAGGTCTCCATCCCAGCTCACCTCCTCAGAGCAGCCCTGTCTGTGCACCTGACTCTGGGACTCCTTTTCCCACCTCCCTGTGACTCTCCTTTCCTCCTGCTGGGCTGTCTCCTAGTAAACTCATCATACATTGAAAATATCATAAATTTAAAATGCATTTAATATATAGCTCACCAAGCTTCTAGCTTAGTCTAGCCTACCTTACATGTGCTCAGAACAGTTACATTAGCCTGTGGTTGGGCAAATCATCTCACATACAGCCTATTTTATAATAAGTATTGAATACCTCCTGTACTTTATTGAATGCAGTACTGAAAATGAAAAACAGAATAAATGTATGGATGCTCGAAGTACAGTTTCTACTGAATATGTATTGCTTTCGCACCGTTGTAAAGTCAAAAAACTCTTGAAGTCAAACCATCAGTAAGTTGAGGACTGTCTGTACTTGCAAGTATTTTGTCTTGTTTGATTTTCCTTCTTGTCTCTCTTCCCTCACTGCACTAGAATGTCAAACCTTTTGGAGCAAAGATTGTGTCTTGTTCACCACATGTCCCTTCCGTGCCTAGAACAATCTGATGTCACAGAATGTGCGTCTCAGCTGCTGGCATCATGCTGAACTGTCCCTTTTGGCCTGTGTCTTGTATTCCCCACTCCTTGCTCTCTCGCCCACTGTGTTGCCCACGTGGATTGACACCCTCGCCTGGTGTCCACAGATCTAAATTAGTGTGTCCTTTAGGGGGGCTAGTCAAGTATTGCCGTCTTTAAAACAAACAAACAAAACGAAATACTTTTCTTCCCAGTTTCTCCATCTGGGAGTGGTCTTCGCTTACCCTATGGCCTTTCCTGCCTTAGCCTTGTTATTTACTTAACATGGTTTATCTGTACTGCGAGATAGATTTCTGCTGACCTGGCCAAATGCCCACACCAGTGCTTCTCCCAGGCCTTTCCCAGAGCAGGTAGTTGCTTTGGAAATACTTGTAAAATGAGTACTTGAAGAAGACAGTATAATTTAGTTGGCTGCTGGTTCAGGAAGCAGAAATCTTAATTAGGATTTTGCGTACCTGGTTGCCTGGCGGGCTCTTTATCCTTCCCCTTCCCCTTGGCCCTCCCCATCCCTGGGTGAGGTGCCAGTGCCTGGAACATAGCAGAGCACCCTCCCCCAGCCTCTGCCCATGTCATGGCTGGAATTAATGAGATAATGCTACACACCCTTAGGAAAAGGTGCTGAATAAATATAAGTGGCGATGTTGTTGTTGTTTGTTCTAATTATGCTCTTTGAGTCCTATGTTGCATAATGAGCTATATAATACCTCGGAGAGTGTTTTAGGAATTAACCATTAGATGATTATAAAACACTTTGCGAGTTTGTCATGCTGGGTGGGTGGAACTGGCAGTCAGGCATGTTGAATTGGAAGAGGCTGGGAAGACGGTTACCCGATTCTGTGTGTTCCTGTTTTACGTATGGGTGTGTTCTTTTGCCTCCCCCAGACGGTTCTCTAATTGAGCTGCTGAGATCCCAGGCTTCTGACATTCAGAGTAAGACCTAACAATACTTTTGTGGGGTTTAAATGGCATTGGGAATCATTAACAAGACAAAAAGCTATGATTTCCCCAGATTAACATGCAGGTTGGGGTTTGGCATGCCAAAATTCATTGTTTTGGTCTCTAGCCCAAACACGCTAGAGTCATTATGTTGTCATGTGATAATTAGCTGTTTTTTTAATACAAGTAATAAAAATTAAGCCTAAGAGGTACTTTAGCAATGCCTTATACATATCCCAAAACAATATTCAAATGCTATAGGCATTTAGTCATTCAACAGTACTATATTAAAGTTTGGAGTTTAATGCATAGAGATGTTTGAAAATTGGGTTCATCATTTATTCTGTGACCAGTTTTGCTACTTAGGCATTAACCTTTAATAGTGTTAAATTAAATATACATGCTGTAATGAATAATTATGAGATCTCTGAATTTTCATTTACAGTATAACACTCTGAAAATTTGTGCAAAGGTCTAGTTGCTATTCACTTGATAATGTCCTTGTTATTTTTATATGTCACTGCATTCCTTGATGAATTGCATAAGGGAAGCTATTTTTATTCAAAGAAGATACAGTAGGGTCCTGGCCTTTTAAAAAGAATGAGCTGGAAACATTATCAACAGAAATTTTAGGAATAGAGGGCAGTGTACCAGCTTAGTTCTTTAAAAATATAATTTGTGCTGGCAATTATGCTGGAAAGCCTACATGAGTGACTGTTAATAGAATTTTACACAAGCTCAGTGGTTTCCCTCCTTGTAGCTCTTTCCCTGACCTCTGTATCAAGTTCAGATTGTAGTTCTGTGTGCAAGAGAATATGGGCATACTGTTCATTTCCTTCAGGCCATTTGCCCAGCATGAGGCCAAGGAGCTGAGGGAGGGTGGAGGTTGAGAAGGCACCCTGGGAAGATACTGTAAAAAAAGTTTAAAGCGCTTGGAATGTTCTGAGGATTTCATTTTTCGTATTTTCACTACTCCTGTTTACAAAGAACTGTCTACCCCAAAATAGCTTTTGAAATCTAATTTAATATAAATATTTTAATGCTGATTAAAATATTAGTAGAAAGCTATAAAGGATAAAGTGATGCAGTCATAAACCATACATACACACAGAATAAATGCCTGGCAGCCAGGGGTTCTACATGATGGACAGTGTTGGTGTTAAACTCCAGCATGCAGGGTCTGGTCTGCCGACACTGCTCAACACATCCCAGGGCCTGCCTTCTATAAACTCTGCAAAGCCATTGGCATCTCAAGGAGTTCCTGGCTCCTAGTGGATGTGTTAACTAAGGCATGGTAGACCCAACCCTCAATTCCAGGAACCAGGGGTGGTCTGAAAAATTAATGACTCTGGCATTTGAAAATTAAGTGAGCTTTTGAATATACACTCCTGTTGATCCTCTGTGCCTAGTGTTTAGCATTCCTCAACAGGAGACTAAATCTCTACAGCCATCTCCCAAGTGATGCCGGCGCCTGTACCAGAAATATATTCAATAATCTTTGTGGACTTGGGTATTCTTTGACTCTGACAGAGCCTGAGAATTCCAAAGGAAGTTGCTCCTTAGGTGCCCAGCAGGTGGATTATAATTGCCTCTGAGGCAGCAGAGGGAAAACTAAAGGTTAAACCAGTGCAGAAGAACATGTAATGTCTCTCTATCCTGTGCTAAATCAGTGGTGAAAAATAAATTCAAGAGTCAGTACTATAAATGTCATGTCTGTAATTTCTACCTTTTGGTAAAAATCCAGTTTTTTTAGTAAATTTGATGGCAGATATCACATTGAATTGGCTATAAGACTTCACATGGCTGGCCCAGATGCTGTTTAGCTCTTTGTATTGTGATCAGCATGGTGACCTTCTGGTCTGTGCACAGCAGGGGCCATGCTAGGTTACCAGCTGTGCTTCGGTCAGGTTCTGCAGCCTTTGGATCCATAGCTACTAACCCCTGACTCTTCTGAACATCTTTCATCAGTGAAGGAGGATTGTGCCGAAAAGCAATCATCTCCTGAAATAGAATGGCTTCCATTTCCTTTGCTTCTCCTTTCCTAGTTGTAAAGAACGTTCACTTGGAGTTAACAGACAGGGATGCTGGTTCCCCATGTCCACTAACTACCTGGCTAACCTCGGGCAAGTAACTTAACTTCTCTGAGCTTTAGTGTCCCAGATCTCTTTACCAGGATTGTTGCAATGCTCAAAGGAGAAAATGTCCATAAAAGTGTCCTGTGAACCCTGTGACACACTTTAGGGTATCAGGTGTCATTTCCAACTTCATAAAATTATTGGAAACTTTAAACTCACAGGCACTTCCATGGTCTTGCCAACCTTAGGCTTAGCTACATCATGTATTTTTCTTGAGTTATCAGATAAAAGAATGAAAATCATGAAAGTGGTACATGAGGCCAGAGCACTGGGCAAATCCTAGTGAATCCTGAGGCATTCCCCTCTCCATCCTCACACATAGAGGACCCTGGGGTGGGTTCTTCCTTGGTAAAGCAGCAAAGGAACTTCTGGGGCCTCTGCGAGAAGAGGTGAGGCCCCAGGGGACTTGAGGCTGTCCCCAGGGGTCTGCTGGAGCTGACTTCGCCAGAGCCCCAGGAGACCTGCTCCACGCCTGTGCACTACCACAGAGGTAGTGTGTTTGGGTCCAGAGTGGGGTGATATGTATTATTCTGTTGTACAGATCCGGTGCCAGCTCTTGATCTCGGGCAGCAGCTCCAACTCAAAGTGCAGCGCCTACACGATATTGAAACAGAAAACCAGAAACTTAGGGAAACTCTTGAAGAATACAACAAGGAATTTGCTGAAGTGAAAAATCAAGGTTGGTGGAAGATGCATTTTTACCTCTTTCTCTTCCTTCTCTTCTCTTCATCCCTCCCCTCCCCTCTCCTCCCCTCCCCTCCTCTCCTCTCCTCATGTTGCCTTCCCTATACTTTTGGGACTACCTCTGATTTGTAATACGTGTCATACACAGTCAGGGTGGGATAAGAATCAGAACCATTAAAGAGAGATGATTATGATGCTTAGCTTTTAAAAAGAAAAACTTTTACCCTGTACAATAACTACATATGAGTCTACTGCCTTCTGATGGGACTGATCAGGATTTTTTGAAAATTCTTCCTGTGTCATCATGTGATAGGATCTGCCTTTCCAAAGACTGATGTGTTGCCTCTAGGCGACACCTGTCAGAGAGCCAGCTTCTGATCAAAGAGGCACACACAGTAAGTCATTTAATAGTTGCTGCTGCTATATTAAAGGCTGCGTATGTAAGCACTGCTGTTTCTTTGTCAGCATGGCCTACTCATTACAAATTTAATGAACGAAAACAACTTCTTGGTGTGGCTGCCCTGCCAACCGTCAACAAGACAGAATAGGCAAAAGTCACCTGCTTTTCCTGTCAGGGAAGAATAGTGAAATCTCCCCTAAACCTAAAATTCTGAGGTATTGAGGATCCCAGAGCCTTGTGGCTTCCGGTCTTGAAGAAAAATCACAGTACTGTTTGACAGCAGCCAAGTTTTCCAGCCAAGTCCAAGTAATGATGTGGCCTGTCTGGCTTTGTTTAGGGATGTGGGTGAGGAATGAGATAGGAAGGAGAGGCAGCCTGCTTGCTCTGAGTGACCTTCTAGTGAACATACTTGGAGGCTCCATGAAGAGTTAATTGACAGAGAGTTTTTTAAAGTGTCCTTTGGCTTTAAGAACATGGAAGACTGGCAGCGCCTGTCGCTCAATGGGTAGGGCACTGGCCACATACACTGGGGCTGGTGGGTTCGAACCCGGCTAAACAACAATGACAACTGCAACCAAAAAAATAGCTGCGTGTTGTGGCGGGCTCCTGTAGTCCCAGCTGCTCGGGGGGCCGAGGCAAGAGACTATCTTAAGCCCAAGAGTTAGAGGTTGCTGTGAGCTGTGATGCCATGGGACTCTACCGAGGGCAACATAGTGAGATGCTGTCTCAAAAAAAAAAACCACAGACATGGGAAACAGACTCAGAAGGAGGGATTGTCAGTGGACAGGATCCAGAAAGAGACTGAAGAGCTGGAAGGTACTGACCTGTGCTCTGAAGGCAGCAGTCCCCAGGCTGAACACGTCTCCTGCAGGTATTGGGGTACCCAAGTCCTTGGGCCAATAGGGCCTCCATGCAGGAATTAGAGGAGCCAGAACCAGGTCAGATCCCACCTCAGTCTGGCTCTACAGAGAGAATGGTGAGCCTTTGGGACCAAAAGGGACAGCTGTGTACTGCTAGAAAGTGAGCCACTGAGCTGGGATCCCTCTGAGACAATGGTTCTCAACCTTCCTAATGCAGCGACCCTGTAGTACAGTTCCTCATGTTGTGCTGACCCCCAACCATAAAATTATTTTCGTTGTTACTTCATAACTGTAATTTTGCTACTGTTAATGAATCTTAATGTAAATATCTGATATGCAAGATGTATTTAGGAGACCCCTAAAGGGTGAAAGGGTCGTTCAACCCCCAAAGGGGTCACTACCCCTGTTCTGAGAGAACGTGCTACCCTCCCTGCAGGAATCCCCAGCATTCAGGTGAAATGTGAATGAGCACATTCATTTTTCATTGGACGCTGCCCCAAACCAGTGTCCAAGATTTTTTTCTTTCACTGATCTGTGGCATCTAATTTTGACAGATACACTGTGAGTTTTGTAGTTTGTTTCTGTTTAGGATGGTGCATGTGGGGGCCCAAAGGGCTGTGCTGATTTCTGTTCCCTCAGCCCTGTGTCGCCAGTTGCCCTGCAACCAGCGCTTTGTACATGGGTGATCAGGAGCCAAACTCAGCTCAGGATGTTTTCTCTCCTGAAGCCTCATCTGATGGGCTTTTTCTTTGCTCTTCCTTTTCTGAGCTATCACCTCACTCTGTCACTCACGCTGGAGAGCAGTGACAGGATCATAGATCACTGTAATCTGAAATTCCTGGACTCACGTAGTCTTCCCACCTCAGTCCCCAGAGTAACTAGGACTACACCGCCATGCTCACCCTGGTGGGCTTTTTAAAATAGATAAATAATCTAAGACTTAAGAAGGGCTTCGAAGACAACAGACAGCCCTGGTTTGGGTCCCTATGTTGACACTGTGACCTTGGGCCACTTATCTCACTTTGTTAAAAGCCTCTTTTTCTTAGGCGTCGGCTCTCATACTTCCCTCATATGGTCAATGTAGGATTAAATGACAATATGTGTTTAAAGCATCTAGCATTCAGGAAGTATCAGCTATTTATTGAGCATTATTGGTTTACCAGAAATTCCTCCCTTTTTGATAAGAAATTTTCCCAACCTCCAGAGAAATGTCATTTTCCTCTCCTCTTCCCAGCATAGAAACCATCATAGTGTGGAAGGGTGGGGAGTGCACATCACTTGTTTTAATCACCACACAGTTAAAACTTCAGCACAAAAAAGGGAACTTCTATATCATGTGCTACACTCCCCTCACCCCATTAACAATGTGGGAACTGTGGCCCTGGGCATAGCTAATCACTGCCAAGTATATCGGTGCCCTTTTCTAGAGAGGTGCAGGCCTGGGCACTGGGGGCGGGCCAGAGGCTTCAGGACAAGTTGGCCATACCCCAGGCATAGAGTTGAAGTACATGACAGTACCCCACATTCCCTGGAAGGAACATAGATGTGTCCTGCTGCAGAGCCCCACTGGAATGAGCACTGGGGTCCAGGAGTTGTGCAGATGTTTCCAAGCCATCATCAAAGGCAAAAGCGCTGCATGTTATAGAATCACCTGGGCTTAAAAGAGTAATTTTCAGAGTTGACCCATCTGGTGTCTCTCTTGAAAGTGTATTGGTTTTGCCTAACTCTGCCCCTGTTAGTGTGGCTTGACAGTAATGTGTCATCATCCATTGTGCTCACAGAGCATTTCTTCATAAATTGGCTCTGTGCATAAAACAACCAACCCAAAAGCTATAAAGGTGCCATTCTTCTTTCAGATTCTTGGCCTGGGTCATTTTTTTTTTTTTTTTTTTTTTTTTTTTGAGCTCCTTGTCTCTAAGGAGATCTTTCTGGGTTCCACCTAATAAAAAAGGCCAATTTCTTCTTCTAATGAAAGAGCCCTTAGCTTGTATCCACTAAGTCATGTGGGTTTTAATTGCCTCTTTGCTGTGTTCCTGCCTTGGCCAAAATATGTCTTTGCAGGAGCAGGAGTGGCTGTGAGTTACACACCTGGCAGGCAGCCTCGTTTCATGAGCTGGAGCTCCAGTGCCATAAGCCCTGTCTGGGCCTCCTCCACCCTGTCAGGGCCTCAGCTCCTTCATTTATTCATGCTACAGCCCTTTCCTGAGCACCCACCTGTACCAGGTACCAGCAACACAAAGAAACTCAGTCTTGCCTTTTTTAGAGATGGATCTGTAAGCAGCATGTGACATTTCCCCAAGCTCCACTCCCCTTGGGGCTGAGACCACAGTGCTCCTCCAGGGCTTGGCTGGCTCCAAGAGAAGTGCAGGGTGTCTGTAGGAGAGCTCAAGTAGAGCAGACCTGCCCTGGAGCCAACTGCAGATCTGAGTTAGGACCCTGCTCCATGCATCAGTCCACTTTGATATTAACAGTTTCTGGTGGGGAAGCCACTGGAAAGAGCTGACTATCTTAGGCTTTCCAGGGATGGCGCTGCTTCCAAAGGTGCACTTTGCTGGGCCCCAGGCCCCACAGGCAGAGCTCAGTCAGTGCCCTGCATCCTCCGCTTTGCATCTACATGGATCCCCTCCATTTGAGAAGATATGAGCTTTATCCACTTAGCACCTTGCACTTCTTGTCTCTTATGAGCCAGCAGAGCTGCAGCCCCAGGCCCAGGGACTCTGTAGATTGACTTGACTCCACTAAGATGGCTTCTTCCAAAATGGCATACTATCACAAACTATTTTCTTTGTAAGAAAGTACTTAAACCCACACTAAAACTTTATTAATCTTCCCTCAGTAGAGGACTAATTTAAGACTCATCAATAAGATGATATTATATCTCACCATTGATTTTTCCCCCTCCCTTTTTTTTTTAAAAAGTTATGCTAGAGAAACCATAGTTCTTCTTCCCAGCAAAACCCATTGATCCTCCTCAACCTAAACGTTTAAAGTTCAATTTAACATTTAGGGAGTAAAAGGTCTCCAAAGAGACTCGTAACCATTGATTTTGTGTCAGAGTTGAAGAGCTAAAGTTTAAAACACACCAATCCTACCAGGTTGCGAAAGCCTTGTAGATAGATACAGCTGCACAGAATTGTGCTTCTCTTACTGTGGGTTTTTTTTTTTCTCTCTCTTTCTGCAGAAGTTACGATAAAAGCACTTAAAGAGAAAATCCGAGAATATGAACAGACTCTGAAGAACCAAGCTGAAACTATCGCTCTCGAGAAAGAACAGAAGTTACAGAATGACTTTGCAGAAAAGGAGAGGTGAGCATGTGTCCAGGTGCACATGGGCTGACCTGGCATTTTACCTCTGAGCTTCATACTACAAAACATTTTGAGAAAAAACAGGCTTATGAAATAAGCGCATGCTGTAACTAAAATTGCTGGGGGCTCTGGACAAAGTATTGTCTGAAAAATGAAGGTATCTCTTCTATTCTCCATTCGAGGATGTTCTTGAGTGAAATATGTAAGTCTTCACCTATTGGTAGATAGCCACTCGCAAGTAGCCAGTAGGCCCCCGTTTGTCAGAGCCCTGCTTGTCCGGAGGGAGCACACAGTATGTGTCATTAACAAGTTGGGGCCCAGGCACTATGGCTCACACCTGTAATCCCAGCATTTGAGAGGCTAAGGTTGAAGGATTACTTGAGGCCAGCAGTTCAAATCTAGCCTGGGCAACATAGTGAGACCCCATCTCTGTAAAAAGTAAAAAAAAATTAGCTGAGCATGGTGACGTACACTTATAGTCCCAACTACTCATGAAACCAGGAGTTTGAGATTATAGTGAGCTATGATCAAGCCATTAGACTACAGCCTGAGTGACAGAGCAAGACTCAAAAAATCCCCAAAATTCTAATGGCATATTTCACCCAAAACTTTTCCCACAAATGATGAGTTAGTTTTTCCGTAGTGTGATGTATTCACTAAAGTTACATTTCTTGTTAAAAAAACAAACAAAAAAACACGAGAAGAACTACTGAGTTTACCAGTTCCAAGTGTCTATGTCATATTTTTAAAAACTTTTTTGTTAAATTAAAAACTAAATTTTAAACCTAGCTTGAAAGAAATGTGTGTATCCATAACTGAGAGGCACAAAATGTGTCATTACAAGAAAGGGGCCAATTTGGATCATGAGAGACGTGGGGTTTCGTTGTGTTGATTCCTGTTGACTTCATGTGCTGCTACTTGGATTGCCCTAAGGCGCTCACAGCTATGATTTAATAAGAAAAAAAGTAGGGGGTACTCATAGGGGCCTCGCGGGAGTACTATTAAGCTGGCTTCATTTAAAAGGAAGGAAACTGCCAGCTCCCACTCACCCTGTGCTTTGCTGGGGCACTCTTGAGTACATCCTCTCACCAACTGCCCAAGATGGATCTGCAGTGTAGGCCACCTGGTTTTACAGAGGAAGGAACCAGGCCATGGACAAAGTGCCTGCTACAGCTTTCATGGCTAATCAGGGCCAGACTGTGCATGCAACTCTAGGCTAGGCTGCCCCACCTCTGCAGCCCTTGCCTCCCTCTCTGCTCAGGGGCGGCTTCCTGAAGTCCTCATTGTGGGACCAAAGCCAGTGCCAACTCTACATCCCACCCTGCTGAGAGAACATGGCGCAGCCTCCAGGTAAGGAGTGCACAACACAGAGTCAGGCTGATGGGCAGGCCCTGGACCCAGGTGATACGAAGCTAGCTCTAAGTAAATGCCTTTTAGGAAAGCACTTTATG
>CAUYON010140076.1:0-22002 GCA_963573935.1 Arctocebus calabarensis | reverse complement strand
TATATAGTGATCAAGGAAATGCCATGAAGGATATCTGTAACAGTATGATCAAAATATTTCTGAATGTATATGAATCGTGCCCTGTGATTGCACCAATGTACATAATTATGATTCAATAAAATTATTAAAAAAAAAAGAAGATTAGTTCATATTTATTTTTAAAATTTGATAGCCATGCCAACATACCTGCATGTATATGTATTTGTGTTGGTGGGCAGGCTTACATATACCGACATAACACAAAATTCTATACTCAAAGGTTAGAAGTATAAGTCACATGGAATGTTTAACTTAACTTATCCATTACTTGCTGGCAATTGAAGTTTAAACAAATGTCAAAGAGTCAATAACATAAATAGGCCTGTGCCTGCTGACTACAATGTTATTTATGTATAAAGCAATAAGAAAGGATAATAAAGGCCAGGTGTGGTGGCTCACATCTATAATCCTAGCACTCTGGGAGGCAGAGGCAGGTGGATTGCTTGAGCTGAGGAATTCGAGAACAGCCTGAGGAAGAGCAAGACCTCATCTCTAAAAATAGCCACGTGGTGTGGTAGGTGCCCAGCTACTCGGGAGGCTGAGTCAAGAGAATCACTTGAGCTTAAGAGTTTGAAGTTGCCATGAGTTATGATGCTACAACACTCTACTGAGGGTGATAAAATGAGACTCTGTCTTAAAAAAAAAAAAAAAAGAAAGAATTGCAAAAACTTTCCATATTCTCAGAAGCTTAAAAATTTACAGCCTTAGATTCATTGATTAAAGGGAAATATTAACACTAAATTACAAATTAGTTATCACTGACTGCCAATGAAAATACTTACTTCAATCTGACCAGATGTGGAGGAAAATTTGCTTTATTATGGAAAAGCTTGGTAGACCCCATTTAAACCATAGATTGGAATTAACATTAAAAAAGTCAAACTGATGGCATAAAACTAAATGGTACACGTAACGTTAAATACATTTACTTTAAAAATTTAATATGAAAATCAGTGACTTTAAGTGTTCAATTTAAGATGCTAAAAACAACTTAGTTCTAAAGTAGAAGAAAGATAGCTTTTGAATATCCCCAAATCTTACCAAATGGAGAGTTCAAGTAGAATAGCAAACCCAGAAAACCACAGAAAGCATCTCTAACAACTTGGTGACAAGGTTTTTCTAAAATCCTCACAAATAGGTGGGAAGTCACCACTGTGTCGGAAACTAAGGTAGTAAAAGGATGCAACATGCCTGAGAAAAGGAGAACTTCCTTAGGATTCTCTCAAAGAAAAAGCTTCCCACAACTAGATTTACTGGAGACACTTGGATAGGAAGGACTATGAACACAGTTCATCAGTAACTACTATCATCACAAAAAGAGAGACAACCAGACTTACGCATCTCTTGATGAAAGGATGCAATACCAACTACAAAGTCCTTCCAAAAAACTTGTACATGAGTTTGGCTAATTCTCTAGATCCAACTACCACATTTACAGAAAGTGCAGAGGCCAGAGCAGCATATAAAACTATACAGAGCTATAACAAGCCAAATCCAGGCTGTGAGAAATTCTACAACAGGGCTACTCAAGATGGGATCTGCAGAATGAAATAGAGAAATCAAAAGTAACTAGAAATGTTTCAGCAATATTAAGTATATATAAATGTTTATGCCATCATATTCAAGCACATGATTAGTGGGCTTCTTTTGCTGAACAGTACTTATGTAGGTTCAGGAATTTTTTTTTTTTTTTTTTTTTTGAGACAGACTCAAGCTGTCACCCTGGATAGAGGAGTGCTGTGTTCACAGCAACCTCCAATTCCTGGGCTCATGCAAGTCTCCTGCCTCTGCCTCCCAAGCAGCTGGGACCACAGGCACCTGCCACAATGCCCGGCCATTTTTTGGTTGCAGCCATCATTGTTGTTTGGCGGGCCCGGGCTGGATTCAAACCCGCCAGCTCAGGTGTACGTGGCTGACGCCTTAGCCCATTGAGCCACAGGCGCCAAGCCAGGTTCAGGTATTTTTAAATGCTCTTGCTGATTTCTCTGTGTGCAATCTGTGTCATATTTATGGGCAGTAGGCTTGCATGTCAGTCTGTGACCCACTGGAAATTTTATTTGTCCCTTTACCACAGTTTGAGAAGCATTGTTCTACAGGATAAATGACTAATTTCTTTAAATAAATTGGAAGAAAAATAAAAAGGATGGAAATGACACCCATAGATTCAAAGAAAGGTCAATTGATCAAAACGTGTAGATCCTATCAATATATTTATTTTTATTTATTTATTTATTTATTTTTTGATCCTATCAATATTTTTCATGGAAAAAATGCCCTATAAAATTTGAGACCACTGAGAATTTGAACACTAACTATATATTTGCCATGAAAGAGTTTCTTTTTCTTTTTTTAGGTGTGATAATCGTATTATATTTTTATGAACTCTTTTCTTTTAGAGATACACTTTGAAATAGCTGTGTGCAAAATGAAGTGGTATCTGTGGGGTTATTCAAAATAATCTGGGAAAGTAGATTAGGCATTTCAAGATGGACATAATGGACATAAGATTATTGATTGTTGATTATTGAAGCTGGGTGTTGGATACATAAGGAATCATTATTTCTATGTTTGTACATGTTTGAAAATTTCCTAATACTGGGTAAAGAAAAAAAATGAAGAAAAACATTGGGATTTGTCAGTCACTTAGCAGACATTGACTTAGCATGTACTAGAAGCTAAGACTTTATAAGAAGACAGCAGTTATGAAATAGTCCCTGCTTTTATTAGAAAAACAACTATCAAGATTAAAAAAAAGAAGAAGAAGAAGGCAGGAAGAATTAAAAATAAGGGCATACATTTCAGGCAGTAGAAAACTGAAAGCAATTAACTCTGAAATTAATAGTCTCTCTTCTATCAGTCCCAGATGATTTTATAAATGAGTTCTTACCAAATTGTAAAAAACCTGTACAGTCTTTTTCAGAGAATAGAAAAGGAGATAGCTCAAGCTCATTTTATGATGTTAGGCATGTTAATACTCAGATAAAAAAGAAAATCTTAGGTATTTCATCATATTTTAAAATTTTATTTCAGTGGATTTTGGAGGTACAGGTATTTTTTGTTATATGGATGAATTGTGTTATGCTGAAATAAGGGGTTTCAGTGTACCTATCACCAGGATATTGTATATTGTACATTATAGGT
This sequence comes from Arctocebus calabarensis, assembly GCA_963573935.1. Taxonomy (NCBI): domain Eukaryota; kingdom Metazoa; phylum Chordata; class Mammalia; order Primates; family Lorisidae; genus Arctocebus; species Arctocebus calabarensis. Next base: position 18,822 of record CAUYON010140076.1, on the reverse strand, counting down.
AGATTTTTATACTTCTGTTATTAGGGAAACTTATGTGGAAACTTCTCCCTTCTTAGTTTTCAATGTTGATTATACCGTTTTATGACCCATCACCAGAATAGTGTATGTTATACATAATAGGGAGATTTTTATCAGTGTGGTATTAGGGGCACTTAAGTAGGAACCTTCCCCTTTCTAGTTTTTAATGTCTATTACAATACTCTATGATGATATAGGTATAGCCCTCCTTTGTTGAGAACATGTGATGTTTGTTAATCTATTTCTGAGATAATTTACTTAGCATAATGATCTCCAGTTCCATCCAACTTGCTATAAAAGACATTATTCCGTTACTTTTTATGGCTAAGTAGTATTCTATGGTGTGTGTGTACATATACACCCACATATGGGTTACTATGGTGTGTGTGTGCATATGCACCTACATATGGGTTACTACGAAAGTGTTGAGATAGACTGGGTTATGGTCCATTATTTTCCTACCAAGAAACACAGTCAACAGTGTCCTTTCTGATTCACCCATGCAAGTTTCAACTTGCTCAGCTTTTGGGTGTTGCTGGAAGGGCTTCATTTGTTTCCATTCTCATGGATATTATATTTCTTGATTTTTGTGTATCTTACTACTTTAGTAATGACCTGTATGTGTATATCCACTCATCTGTTGATGGGTATACACACTGATTCCATATGTTTGCAATTGTGAATTGTGCTGTGATAAAAACTGAGGTGCAGGTGTCTTTTTTTAATAAAATGACTTCTGTTCCTTTGGGTAAATACCTAGTAGTTGGATTACTGAATCAAATGGTATACTTTTAGTTCCTTGAGGAGTCTCATACTGTTTTCCATAGAGGTTGTACTAGTTTTTATTCCCACCAATAGTGTATAAATGTCCTCTTTACTATGTTCATGCCAACATCTGTTATTTTTTCACTTTTAAATAATTGCTATTCTGACCAGGGTAAGATGCCATGTCATTATGGTTTCACTTTACATTTCCCTGATGTTAATGATGTTGAGAACTTGTTTTTTGCCCACTTTTTGAAGAGGCTATTTTTTTTTTCTGATTTGTTTCGAATTCTTTATAGATTCTGTAATTGTTTTTGCTAATTTGTTTTGAATTCTTTACAGATTCTGTAATATTAGCCCTTATCAGATATATATTTGCAAATATTTCTTCCATTCTGTAGGTTGTTTATTTACTCTATTGATTATTTTCTTTCCTGTGCAGAAACTTTTTAGTTTAATTAAGTACTATTTATTTATTTTTGTTATTGCTGTGTTTGCTCATGATGTGTTAGTCATAAATTCATTGCTTAGACCAATGTCCAGAAGAGTTTTACCCACTTTTTCTTCCAGGATTGTATGGCATTTAATTCTTTAATCTGTCTTGAGTTAATTTTTGGATATGGTAAGAAACAGGGATCCAGTTTCATCCCTCTGCCTGTGGTTACCCAGTTTTCCCAACACAATTTATTGAATAAGGCATCCTTTCCCCAGGGAATGCTTCTGTCTTTGTTGAAAATTACTTGCATAGATGGTCAAGATACCTAGGGATAAAATTATCAAATGTTATTACAAAACATAGCAACAGAGAAAAAGAGAGATTTACTAGTTCGTAGAGTAATAGGTAAAAAAACAATATCTTGAAGATAGCAATTCTTCCACAATCAATCTATAATTTTAGTACAACTCTAATCAAAATTTCCACTGAGTATTTTGGAAAAGTTGAGGGACTGATTTTATCCATGGGAAAAGCATTAGTGTAAGAGGACATGCCTGGGCAGATAAGTAAGACTTATAATTCTGTAGTTATTAAGATGGTTTAGCAATGACACAAGATTAATCAAATTCTTTTTTTTTTTTTTTTTTGGCCAGGGCTGTTTTTGAACCCACCACCTCCAGTATATGGGGCCAGTGCTCTACTCCTTTGAGCCACTCGCATTGCCCTAATCAACTTTTTGATAGAACTTTAAAATAGCTCTGTTCATATTTTGATACTTACTGTAAACTAGAATTGTTGTTAAATAAGTAGGGAGATGAGGGAATTCTGCATTAATTGTTCCGAGACAATTATCTATATAGGAAACAATTAGGAGATTATCATTATCACCTTGGTAGAATATAATATCTCAAACATGAGAATCCTTAAATAAGAAAAGTCTATAAAGGAAAAAGTATTAAAGTTGGCCAAATTCAGGTAAAACTTCTGCAAAATGAAAAGCTCCATAAACAAAGGTAAGCGATAAGCTACATGCTGGGTAGAGAGGTTTGCTTTCTCTATAACTGACAGAAGATTGATGTTGATCATGTTAAAAAAGTCTCAGGATGAAAAAAATAATCCAGTTGGAGAACATCTGACAATACCAAATGTTTGCCAAAATGTGGAGCTGTGGAACACTCTGGGAAGTCTCAATACTCACACCAGAAACTCTATTCTCACATACAGACTTTAGAGGCATTTGTAAACACCTCTCATCTGTCCAGAGACAGGTGAGAATGTTCCTGGCATTAATGATACTAGCCCCAAACTGAAACAAACCAAATTTCTGCCAAGAGTAGACTAGACTAATGAATTATAGTATGTTTACATGCAGATACGTGAGTGTCATGTATCTGTGAAAGTGAATAAATCACCACTGTATGAATCAACAAGAATGACTATGAACAGCACTGTTGAGGAAGAAAAGAAAGCTGTGGAAGCTTATATTGTGTGAGTACACAAAAAGGAGGCAAAATTAGGCGGTATATTATTTAGGGATTCATGTATGTGCAGTTGTAAAGGGAAGCAAGGGAATAATGAACAAAAATTTTATTTTTATTTCTGTGATGAGTTACAAAGGGTACATGATCAGATAGGGGCATGAGAGGCTTCCAGATATTTGGTACTATTTTCTTTTCTGAAAATGGATGTGAGTGATGAGCACATGTTTTTGTGCTTTTTAAATTAATTAATTATTATTTTTTGAGACAGCATCTCACTCTGTGGTCCTGCGTAGAGTGTCATGGTATCATAGCTCACAGCAACTTCAGTCTCTTGGGCTCAAGTGATCCTCTCACCTCAGCCTCCTGAGTAGCTGGGACTACAGGTGCATGCTATAATGTCCTCCTAGTTGTTCTATTTTTAGTGGAGATGTGGTCTTGTCTTGCTCAGCCTGGTTTTGAACTCCTGAGCTCAAGCAGTCTGTCCACTTTGGCCTTCCAGATTGCTAGGATTCTAAGTGTGAGACACCTTGTCTGGCTGCTTTTATTATTCTTTAAACATGCCATACTCATTCACTTTCATGTGTATGATTTATTGCATAATTTTTAAGGAAGAAGAATTGCCAGACATTGAGAGAAGGAGACACATGATTGGCTAATGAACATGGATGAGCTTTATCAGTAAACAAGAAAATGTAAATTAAAATAACCAAATATCATTTCAAAACCATCAGATTACCAAAATTTAATAATCTTAAAATGGTGCTTCATTAATCCAAAGGTTTGGAAGAACCATACATCTCATATCTTCCATTAGGAATGTGTATAGTTACTGCCACTTTAGAGGGTTATTTGATCATTTCCAATGAAATAAAAAATCATATACTCCATCATCTGACATTTTTTTCTTGTTAGATCAACAAAACTTGGTCATGGACCAAGATTCAAATATCTATCAAGAGGAACTAGGATACATAAAATAGGCTGTATTTTTATATCAAATGCTTTATAGCAATATCATAATCTATTTTAGAGGTACTAATGTCAACATAAATTAGGTTTTAACACAAATGCTCAAGGAACGAATGTGTATTGTAAGTGATATTTTTTGTGGGTATTTAAACTATGCCCTAGATTGTGTCCTTGTGTACTTACTGTGCTCTCTCCCTGTCTCTAACTCTCTCTTTCTCTTTCTTTATGCACAAAAATAAATATGTAAGTAGGTGTGAAAAAAATATCTGGGAATGATAAATACGAAAATCAGAGTGGTGATTTCCTACAAAGTGGAAGGAGGATGAATCGGATGAAGTATCCTATCATTCTTTTCCAGTCATGTAAAATGTTATGATTTTTAGAAGTATTGAGTGTTTTGAGACTAAAAAGTTTGAGAACCATTATTCTATAGCTTCAAACCTCATTTTATTTAAAACATTTATTGAGGCATTTATTTTGTAATGAATAGCAGATTTCATATGTTTGGAAGACCCTCCAGAGGGAGCCCATATAAATCCTGTGTCTATTTAATCTGATTTTAAAATATTAATTAAAGCATGCATATGTGGACCCAGTGCTCAGACAAGCTCTGTTTGTTCTTGTCCCTGAAGGCGCCTTGTCCTGTTTCACCAGGTGCACTGGGAGGGTCTCTGGGAGATGGGTACAGCGTGTATGTGCTCCCCAAGGGTTGCTGGGACACAGGTACAGCATGTATGTGCTCCCTGAAGGTCGCTGGGACACAGGTACGGCATGTGTGTGCTCCCTGAAGATCGCTGGGAGACAGGTGTCCTCTAGTTTATTCTCCAGTCTTGACTGCAGAGTCTTTGCTTCCTGAGTTTGTCTTCATTCCCCTTTGATTGCATCCTCTGGGTCAGTTTTATCCAGGCTCTTTCTGTCATGTACAAATATGTGCAGGCTATACTTCCTCCCAAATTTACGATTATCCCCGATGAGCCTTGCTCCCTTCCTATTTCTTCCTTCATTATTAATTTTAAAGAAACATTTTCTAAATGCCTCTCCTTTTTAAAAATTTTATATAAGAATGTGTGTATATATTTTGTTCTTTGTCTTTCTGGTCAGTGGTTCTCAAACTTGAGTATATTAACTAGTCCTGATCCATGACCAAGTTTTTGTTGATCGAACATGAAAACTGGAAATACAAAGTGATGTAGCAAGTTTTATAAAGGTATATTTATTTATTTTAAAGGCTCTCCTTTGTCTTGATATGATTTCTTTGCTAAAATCTTGGATGTTAAAATACAATTTATTTCATGAGGTGATGGTGATAGTATTTTAAGCACAAGCCTGTACTTGGACAAAGTAACAGATTGCCTACCTTATTTTAGTCCCTAGAATTTAAAAAAAAATTACTGGTCCATGAAATACACAACTTTAGATCTTAATAAATGAAGACAGTTGTGGAGAAGTTATAAATATTATGTAGTTAATATTTAATTCATGAATATTCACACAGGAACAAAGGGAAATGTTTTTATGGAAGTATTGAGTGAAGGTATACAGGGAAACAAGCTATTAACATCATTGTGACCACAATATATTACTGAAATGGTGCTTCATTAAGATGTCTGTATTAAGTTCACTTCTTTTTGTAATATGGTCATGGCCATTCACCATTTCCTCCTATAGGGGTGTGGTATTGGTTTCCACTAGTTTGTGCTCATGCATGGAATGATTTAACTTAATGGCGTGGCTATCCTTCATTTTGAATAGCTCCTTTGGCATCCTTGTGGTTCATCCTTGTCAGGAGAAATGCTCTCATTTATCATTAGAAAAATTCACTTTTGCTCCCTTCGATATTCTCTCCCACTTTCCAGATGGTTCCTTGGAGCCCTCCTGTTCTTGGGCTTCTCTTTCCAACTTCCCCACTGTTACTCTTGTGGTGAGCCAAAGGTAGTCTCTTTATTCTTGCTTTCTGCTTCAAATCACTTTTCTGTCTTTCAGTGAATGACAGGGTTTTATTCTCCACCATGTGGTTGTTGGGTTTTCTTAATAGACTCTTGTGGAGAGGCTTTGTTGAAGGCATTTTTATTTGGCCTTGATAGATTATAGTCACTATGTTTCCCTAATCTCTTCTGTAAATCTTTTAGGAAGACTCCCCTACCTCACCCCTCCTCCCCCTGTCAAAGACACATTTAAATTGAAACAGCTTTTCTTTCTTAAATTATTTTTCTCTGCCCAAATGTTTACACAGTTATGTCTCTGGACAGTGAAGTGAAAGGCAATTGGTCACAGCCAGGAGTCCTTGGTCTACTGGATTTGAGTAATACTCCATTGTTGGAGCACAAAGGGGAATGTAGAGAACCATTTGGCAGGAGATCCCTTTTTCCCTGTGGCATAGGGATTATTCATGTAATTACTTTTTGCCTCTGATAGGTTGAAAGTATTAGCCTCTTACCCCAGGACTCATCACTGTCCTGTCTCAGAGTTGCCTGTGGTCCTTACTTGGCTGTCAGCAGCTCACTGCCTGTGTCCCTAAGTGGTTAGTCAATTCCTTACATGGATGTGCCATGTGATCCTGCACGTGCCAGCAGTTACTAAATATGGCACTTCATGTCTTCCTCGTTCTGGACTGCCAACTTTCACTGCAAAAATGACAGCTAACAGTTAACAGCATGGCAGTTCACTAGGCTGCTTTTTCTGATTGGGAATTCTAAGAGCTATTTCTCTACTTCAGCCCTCCAAAGGAGTAGATGTGTTAGTTGGGGCCTAGTCCTGAGACAGAAACTAGTTATGGAGTAACTTGGTCAAGAAAGCATAATATCAAGAATTACTACCTACAACACAGAAATTGGGTTAAAAGGGATTGGCTAGTAAGAAATAAAGAAAACTCTGTAGGGCATAGGACTAGCAGATACAAGGAGCAGCTGCTATGCCTAGGACTGATACAGATAGCTCAAAAAAGAGCCCCTTCCCCTAACTGTGGCTCACTGAGTGGCTGAAAAGTGGTAAGGATGCCATGCCAGCAGAATTGCTTGACATGCACACTGTAGTATTTGCTGGAAATCTGCATTCCAGGGTGCTAAGAAAAGCTAATGTGGGAGATATGTCTTGCAGCAAGTACTCTACAATGAAAATGACCAAAAGTGGGTACTGAGGGAAGCTGCAGGCCACTGGGGGAGCCGCTAGGGAGACCAAGTGTTGTTATCCTCACTGCAGGGTTAGACAAAAGGAGCCCAGAGTGTCCAGCAAGAATACCTTCCTTTAAAGTATCTTTCTAGTGACCTTTACTGACAGAGCTTAACATTATGCCAACTGGCAAAGGAAGACTATTCCAAGGGCCCAACTCAGCTTTCATAGATCAGGCAGTGAAGGATTGATTGTTCTGTAGTAGAAAGGCAATAAATTGGTAACTGGCAAAGTCTGCTTGCTCCTTTTCCTGAAAGTCTAGAATTCTTTAGGGAAATAGGCTGTTATTTATCCAATAAAGTAAATTGCCAAGAAAATTAACATTAAGGAAGGCAAAAATATTTGTTCTTAATTCTGATTTAATATTTCTGAGTACAATGAGGTAGTGGGGAAGTTTTCTAGTTCTTGGTTCTCTAGTACGTGTAATGCATGAAAGATAGAGAATGTTCTGAAGGGTAAAAGCTTGTGCTCTTGATCCAGTGATAGCATCCAAAGAAAAACATGATGAGTATCCTTTTATTCTTACTCCTCTAAGATCTCAGCAAAGTTATTGCCATTTACATTCTACACTTGCTGTTGAAGGCTTAGAAGGCCTCATTAGGTTTTTATCAAACCCATATAATTATAGTAACAATGTTTTTTCTGCTAGCCAAAGTGATATGTGAATGCAAAAATATTTTCACAGTGCTATTATGCTCTTTCACAGTAGTCTTAACACCCTGCTACCGACTTCATTTCTTTGCTTGGTGCATATTACCAAATGCTACTCATATGGGTAGAGTGGCATTTCTTAACATTTTTAACTTGGTAGGTGCAGGTGGGCAGTGGATGAGAGGGAGTGTTCTTTTCTAGGCAGCTTCAGAACCAGCTAGCAACCTGTGCCATTCACATCCTATTGAATTACGTGTACCATGTGGGCCTACTCATGGATATAAAAGACTACACTTCTGCTCTTTAACTGAGTGTGCACGCTTGACCTAGTGCTTTCAGTGTCCTGGCTCTGATGCTTCGTCCTGTCTTACTTTCTAATGTCATCTTCCTGAGTCATTCTGGGGTAGGCCTCTGTGAATTTGTAAACTTTTGTTAATTCAAATGAATTAGAAAGAAAATAGAGTCCTCAGGGGCAGGACTGAAAGAGAATTTCTCTTATCTTCTCTTGTTCCAAGGCTGGACTCTAACACCTCCCCATACCCTCCACCCTACTTTTCTGATTGTGGGTCATAAGACCCTCATTCCAGAGAGAGTCCTGCCCTACCTATACCCTGGGGGTAACAGTGGTTCATAAAAATCCAAGAGGACTGGCTTTAGAAAGCTTTCAGATTAGTGGAATATATGGAGGTTCCCAGAGGCGGGTGTATTTAGGGAGGGTATGTACCCTCCGATCCCCTTATCTTACCCTACACATCACTTCATCTGTATCCTATGTATAATAAGCCAGTGCATGTGTTTCTCTGAGTTCTGTCAGCTACTCCACCCAATTAATTGAACCCAAAGAGTAGGTTATGAAGACCCCCATTTGAAGCCAGTCAATCAGAAGTTCCAGAAGCCTGGACTTGCAACTGGTGTGTGAGGTGGGCAGAGCCTTCAGCCTGTGGGATCTGATGCTATTTCTAGATAGATAGTGTTGGAAGTGAGTTAGAGGACACCCAAATGGTGTCTGCTGCGTGGTGTGTGGGGAAAACCCGCACATTTGTTTGTAGAAGTCTTCTATGTGGATGATTGTTATGGTGAGAGAACAGAGGAAAAACATGATTTTGAAGTTTCTCCCTAAATAGGTTCCTAGATTAGATTATGAAATTCGGAGTTAGTGTCAAGAAGATAGTTTTAGTCTCCATGGGAAATTCCCATTTTAAGTCTGTAATGAATTGGAAGCGATGTTGTTCTTGAGTCTCTCAGTAATTCTCTCTTTCTACTTCTGTGGCTTTCCTATAATTCTTTGCTTGGATCACATTGCCACATTGGGGGTGTGTTTGGTGGTAAATTTTGGAAGTAGCAACAGAAGTTAGGGTTGAGTTAGCTGTAGGACAGCAGAGAATGCTGTCTAACTTGAGAATGACCACACGTCAGCAACTGGGGAATTTGGGGGTCAGGAGCCAAGTGAGCAAGCAGTTCAGAGTCAGTGTGGAAGGGCAGGAGGGTGAATGTGCTGGGGAAGCCAAGAGGATAATTTCTGCTTAAGTCTAAAAGTCTCTCTCCTGGGGTAGGGAGCATTCCTGAACTAAGAAAATAGAAATAGCTGGTTTATGTTTAGAAGGCAAGGCAGAAGCTACGTGGAGATCAGACCCCAGACACAACTGGGTAAGCCTGGAGGAGCAGTCCTCACCACACATCTGGTAAGAGCTGACCCTTTGGGTCAATTTAGATGACTCATTGCATGTGTTGTTGAAGGTTTGTGAGCTATGCTTAAATCAAGTGGAAGAGAGCTTACATTAGATAAATGAAAAGAATAGCTTTCTCACCACAGGGATTCTGAGTTTGGAGGGAACTTGGGTTTACTTTCTCCAGAGTGATGCTTCCTGGTATGTTTAGACTGTGAACTCCTAGATAAGGTAAAAGACCCTTAAATTTAGTGACCCCAACTCTTACCTCATTTCAGTGTAAACAGAACTCACTGACAACAATGATGTGAATGATGTGTCATTTGGTAATTTCGTGGTGGAACTATGTAGAATACATATCCATCTGCTTTGTGAATGATTTTATTTGAACTACAGCATCATAAACATAATTTTAAAATCTAGTTAGATGTTGATTTTATTGTGTATCAATATATGCTATAGGGTTTATCAAACAACCCATAATTAATTTATTCACAGCGATATAGCTAGATTAACGATGACTTAATATTAAAAGGCTATATGAGTATTTGAAATCTACGAGCAATCCAGAATACAGTTGAACAGTTTCTTTCTTAAGAATTTCGGTGATTGCAACTTTTCAAGTGTGCTCCAGGGCTTAGGAAGTTTTGGGATTTCGTCTGTTGATGCTAGTTAGGAGACAAGCATCTCCATCTCTAATCTATATGAGAGATTTAGAATGACACGTGTGGTTATAGAGCCTGAGAAGTATTTCCTGAGGCAGGATAGCCAATGATAGAGCCCGAGAAGCAGGAGAGCTGAGGTGTAAGTTCTTGTTCGAGTGAGAACCTGAAGGCAGGAGAAGATTGACACCCCCATAGATAATGTTTAAATATCTGGCCACCCTGTGACCTAGTCAACTTGACACATACGATTAACCTTGACACCATTCTTGGGCATCAAGACTTCATAGTGGAGCAATGAGAATCTTGGGTCAGTTCTAGCAACTCTTACTTTTATTCTGAGGATGCCTCATTTTGGTAATCCCTAGCATGCTACTTAATCAATAACTAATAAATAGCCTTTATTTGTACACAAAAGTGTAAAAGTATGGAATTATGCCTTGGACTTAAACTTTTGGTCGTCAGTTCTTAGAGCCCTGCTAAGGGCCTTGGTATCACATCTTGCAGATTTCTGTTTTAGCAGCGGTGCTTGTTATCCTGGGACAAATCACCAGATTTTGAGCTGGTGAGAGGAGAGTCAAATCCTGCTATTACAGCTTAATCTGGCAACCCCTTCATGCCTCAATTTCCTTATTGAAAATGAGAACAACTCTGAAGCAGTGGTCAAAGAGACTCACACACTGTCTGACACATAGGAGGTACTCAGCAAATGGCAGCTACTCCACCCACCCGCTATGTTCAGCTTCAATACAGACGTCTCCACTTTTTGTGTTATGTGTAGACCTACCTGAGTACTGTCAGTGTCTGTCAGATATCTTATGGGTCCTCCTTCTTAGTTCAGACCTTCTTGTATTTGTTTTTAAGCCACTGCCATCTTTTCTGTTTTTTCCCCTGGTTGACTGATGAGCTCTATGTCTTCTGTCATCTTCCTTTAGAGTAGGTGATAGAATTCACATGGGGCCTTGGTCCTGTTATATTTTACCCACTGGCATCAGGAATGAGCTGTTTAGTCACCTGAAGAGGAAAATGCAATCTTTTCCTTTTTGTTTTATCTGTCATCATGGCCTGGGAAGAGGATGACGAGAGATTATAACTTTAAAGTCAGCAGCAGAATGGATGAATTTTTCTCCTTCTTTAAATGGTAGTTGTCATGAGAACAAAGTCACATCAGGACTGAGTATTTTTTATTGTTTCATTGTTGCTCTTTGACTCAACACATTCAGACGTTTAATCTCTCGTGGAGTACAGCTCATGTGGACAGCTTCACGTAACTTCTTGCTTTGATGGATTGAGGTTCCTGATGGTATCTCTGTATAGGCCAGAGCTGATATTCTCTACTTCCTTCTCTATTCTATTCCTTCTCTATTCTCCCTACTTCCGTTGGGACCCCTAGGAGAACCCCTAAGAGAAGAAAAGTGCAGAGAAGTACATGTACTTATCATGATATTGGCAGGGTTATAAAACCAGGCAAACTGACCAGAAGTGTTTGGTGGTGTTTTTCGGAGGTGGAGTGTTGAGGCAACTGCCTGATTCTACTCCCTGGTAGCGCAGCACTGCACACTGCAGCCTTGGCTCGTGCTGGACACACAGCTATGTGCAGTCCTAGGGGACGGAACTTGGCACCTTGAAGACGGTTGTTGACCCTATTTGCTTGAGAACATGTGTTTTGGTCATTCAGCAAAAAACTGGATCGCCTCTGTGTTATATGCAACTTGAAGCTTAAGTGAGGGGAGATCTGGACAGGCTGTCATTGTCCAGCAGAGACCTTTTTGAATTGAGTATGGTTCTCTGAAAAAACTTAGATTGAAACCAGAGGAACTCATGCTTTTCAAACTCGAGCTTCTCATTTAGTGCAGCACCGTGACAGCCAATATTTTGTTCAGCTGCCTGGCAGAAGTTGTTTCTCAGCCACCAGTGTGTTTTTGTAGCATCTTTTGCCACAGAACATCAAATGTTTCAAATCTCTTCCCATTACTCCACTGGTACAAAGTCTCACTGCAAGGAAAGGAAATGAGACAAGCAGCAGGGAGAAAATAAAGTCTGCTTTGTGCAGTGGAGAGCCTTAATGCATTCCCTCCCCTGTGCTAATCTCTGCATCTTGATTAATTGGCATGTGGTGCGTTACAGAATATCCAGGGAATGGCAAAGCCAGTTCAATATCAATTAGCTAAAATAGGAACGGAATTCCCACGGAGACCTTAGGACAGAGTTGTATTTAACCGGCCCTTTCAGACACAAGTCTTCCCCAATGATGAACAGTAGAAGATGCCACATAGGACCTAGTTGTTTAAAGAAATTAAAAACTGTAGAAATTAGCAGCTGAAATCCACTTGGATGAGTCTGCTGTCCCTTTAATATATCTGTCTATTCCTCTCACTAAGACATCCCAATCCTTCCTCCAAAATTATTTGAATACTTAATATTTGCTGAGATGCTTTAGTTGGATTTGAATAATATAATTGAATTTGCTTGCTGTGGTTAGGGAAAATGAAAACTTGGGAGATTCTCTAGTAAGACATGTGAATGTGCTTACGTTTAGAAGTTATTCTTATTTTTCTGTCTATGAACCAAGAATTAATAAGCAATGGGTCTGCAAATATATAAGGCTATATTCATCAGAGTTACAAGCTGTATCTGTCACTCTCCAGATGACTGACTTGTCTCTGGGGCTCAGAGGTCATACGCTTAGTGACAGATTTTGGTTGTGCTGAGTTGGGCTATAGATTGTCTTTGTGTCTGGATGCCACATGTTCTTGAGGCCCACATCCTAAATAGGATTGATGTAATGTAAGATCCTGACTAAGTGCTCTTTCTTTTGTTTATAGCTTAGTGAGAAAGACAGATAAATAAGCTGTAAACTCTATACAACAAGGCACAGTATGAGATATAGCCAAGGCACACAAGATGGAAATCTCTATCCCTGAGATAGAAGTAGCAGGTGTTATTTCAAAGGATCTTGAGCAAAATGTTGTGGTCACACAGGCAGAGAAGAAGGGTTTCCAGTAGTAGGAGTAGCAGTTTGAAGGCACAAATATATGCAAGAATGTGAGGGGACCTTGGAATGTGTATTGTGGAGGGGCTGGAGGACAGGGAAGTGATAGGAGATGGAGTTAGGGACATAGGCATGAACTGCTTCATGAAGGGCCTACTATGGAACTTTTTGGGAATTTGAACTTTAATTTTAAAAGAATGAGGTGTCTTTAATACTTCTTAAACATCAGAGTGAGCGAATCGGGTTGGCATTTTTGGAAAACAATTCTGCAGAGTAGCCGGTGGAATGGAGCCAGGGTCAGGCAAGATTGGAGATGGGATGACAAGTTAGGAGATCATTATAATCATCAGAGGACCGATGCAGGGAAATGGCAGGATGACAGATGCTCAGGAGGTACAGTTTACTAGAGTTAGTCCCTTCATGTCGGGAAACAAGGGTAGGGGGGAAGCAGTTACAACTAACTCCCAGGTTGCCTTCTGGGTGCTGTTTACAGAGTGAGTGGTCTCAGGAAGACAAGTGTGTTTTGAGTTGGGGCAGGAGGGAGTTGAGTCTGGAATCTGTTTCTGTTGGGATTTGCAGGTGGAGATAAGCGGTGGGCAGGTGCATCTGTGTACGTATCTGGGCCCCGGCATGGTTGTCTAGAGTGGAGATGGATATTTATGATCCATCTGACAGTGAAAGGTAAGGGAACCTGGGAAGAACACCATCTGAGAATGCATGGTTATGGTATGATTTGGAGTTAGAGGGAGTTTCACTTTTTTGGAGGACTGTTTGTTTAAAGGGAAAAATAGGCCATGTTCATCGAGAAAAAGAGCCAGAAGAGAGATTACTGGTACCAGAGAGATGGGATAATTTCTAAAGAAGCACTTCTGAGGAGACAAAGTGGTGTTATAGAGTGTACCCAAGACGTGGGAGAGGGGTTAGTAACACCTGGACCCTAGAATGTGACCCAAGGCAGGCGCTCTTTTCTTTCTGTCGCTGAGGGGGCAGTGAAGGATTGAAGCGTGGCATTGGAGGAGGGTTCTTATATGATGGCTTTTGTGCTTGCAGTGGGAAGAGGCCAAAACCATTTTTTTCCCCAAGTGAAAGTAGTATAGGTAGGAGAGGCATTTTAAGGAGCAAGCTACACGATTAGCATAGTCTCTGAAGTTAATTGGATGCAACAGCTAATCCTTGTCTAAAGTTTGGTCTTTTACTCAGTGCATGCTTATAGACACAGTTCTAAAGCGATTACATAATCAGGAAGAATAGAGTAAACCATGTGCTGTGTGCAAAGCTCTGTGATGCTGGTCCCTTCTCTGGAGGTCGTGCTGTTACCTCACTGGACTCCTTTCTAGTGCTCCTACGTTGGTTAAAAATCATGGCCTCCTGTCTTCTCTAACAGTGAGTTTGAAATGTTGCTCTGGGGCATTAGTCTTCCTCTAGCATGCTGATTTCTGGCAAAGGACTATGTACTCCCTATACTAAATTTTGTAATAAACTTTTAATTTTAGAGTAGTCCTAGGTTTTACAGAAAAATTCCAAAGACAGTACAGTGAGTCCCAATGTATCCCACATTCATTTTCCCCTTTTGTTAGCTTATGGTATTAGTATGGTACATTTGTCACAATTAGTGAACCTTTTTAAAAATATTATTGTTTATATACAGGGTGCCAAAAAATGTATATACATTTTTTTGGGGGGGGGCCAGGGCTGGGTTTGAACTCGCCACCTCTGGCATATGGGGCCAGCGCCCTACTCCTTTGAGGCACAGGCGCTGCCCATGTATACACATTTTAAGAAAGGAAAATATTGTATTAAAATTATAATAATGTATACTGATGTCAAAAGGTGAATGCAGGTCATGTTGAGCACCCCTTGTAAATGTAGAAGTCAAAGGTGACTTGAGTATTACAAGTTTAATATAGTTTTTTGGTCCTTTTAGAAATATGTATACCTTTTTTGGCACCCTGTATATTCATTTATTTGTGTTCCTTTATTTCTAAATTTTATTGCTATGGCCTTTCAACTATCTTTTGCAGTAGGATGAGCAGTCTCTACTAACATTTCAGAAGCCTAAGATGAAGCAGTAATTCCAATCATCTCCTTTCTTGTGTCTTTGGGATTGTCTTTTCCTAAACCTGACTTCTTGCTCTTTCAGAAATCTTACAACTGAAAGGGAGAAAAAGACTGCAGAGAGACATAAATAGCCATTGGGATTTTTAGCAAGTAAATCTGACTCTGATATCAGTTATATGTGCCTTTAATTTGAATGGTATTATTATCAGCAAATACAGTTTGTTAGATGCAAATCTTTTTTAAAATGGGGCTCACGAGGGATAAATAATGAAAAAGTGTTTTTGGTGATGAAATCATGCACCATTGCCAGTGATAAAGTAGTTCCCTATATTCTTTGCCTCTAGGTGGCACTGATTTTATACTGACCTACAACCTTTAAGCAACTCAATTTGGACTAAACTCCTCTTCTTTGATTATATCTGTGTCCATTCGTGCATTCTTTTTACTTCACTCTCAGCAGAACACAGAACTGAGAACCTTTTAGTTCCTATAAGATTCAGTCGTTGCAAAAACAATAGTGAATGACACAGATTAAATTTGCTGATGAATTTGTAGGTCAGGTGAAGGAGAGCATTTGTATCATATAACCTACAGTGAAATCTTCTGAAATATTTAGTGGATCAGTCTGTTTTCTCCATGTGTGTTCCTCTGTTGTCAACAGGCAGTTGTTCTGAGTCATTCTCTAAGGTAGAAATTTGTTCTCTGGTATCCGTTTCTTGGACCCATGAAACTGCAAATCATTTAAAAAAAATCCCCTTTGCCATACAGAGTTATTTAGCAGCTATCTTGTATTTCGTGGGAACCTTTGGGTTTTCAATGCTCAGCCATGTCATTTTATTGTTCTCCCATATAAAGCCCCTTTGTGTCCCAAACTACCAGAAAAATCTCTTGTTACTTAGCCAGTAATGTTTTTTCCTTTCCTAATTAAGCTGTTAATTTTTCCCATGAAATTCTCTCTAATAGAATCATGCAACTAAATTAAACTATTAAAAATATCAGTTTGCAGAAATATTCTATGACTTTAGGCATAGTACCATTCTTGAATAAAGCACATTGGCTGACAGTGTTATTCAGTTGCTGTTGAAGCTGCTGCTCCTCCTCGTCCACCCCCCTTCTCTTTCCTCCTCTCCTTTCTCTTTCCCCCTCACCCTCTCTTCTCCTATCTTCCCCTCCCTGCTCCTTTCCCTCTCTCTTTCCTCTTTGTTAAAATGCTGGTTTACGTAGCCTGACTTCCTAGTTATGAAGGAAGTTTCTTTCACATGCTCCATTTGTCTACTTAATCTAGTTTGTTTGGCTATATTACCCAGCAACATTTTTCTTTCTTTCTTTTGTTTTTTTGAGACAGAGTCTCACTTTGGCGCTCTTGGTAGAGCGCCATGGTATCATAGCTCACAGCAACCTCAAACTCCTGGGCTCACGTGGTTCTCTTGCCTCAGCCTCCCAAGTAGCTGGGACAATAGGCGCCCACAACAATGCCTGGCTTATTTATTTTTTTTTTTTTAAGAGATGGGGTCTTTCTCTTGCTCAGGTTGGTCTTAAACTCTTGAGCTCAAGCACTCTACCTGCCTCAGCCTCACAGAGTACTAGGATTACAGGCATTAGCCACTGCACCCAGCCCAGCGATATTTTTCTATTAGCATTGTCTTGGATCTCTTCAATTCCCCGTGTCATTTGTACTTGAATTTGATATGTGCAGAGCAAGAATGCTGTGTGGTGTATCCCATAAGATTTTAGCTTTTTGGTCTATTACCTCAGGCAAAGATTGACTTACGAACCTAGAATTAACTAAATTGGTGGTATAATAGTGGCTGACTGACTGACCAACTGCTTTAAAATTTCAAATGCAGTTGAAGTGATTTTATTGTATTTGCTTTAATGTTATAAAGCAAAAATGCCTTGTAGTTTGAAAATATTATGTCTGTTTCTAATTTTCCTCTCCAAAATGTCTTTAACTCTGCTGCTAGTACACTGTCTTGCTCCAGTACTTCCTGGCTTGTTTCTGTTATTAAGAAAGCGAGCATGCATGCTTTTCTTCCCTGTAAGATTAGCCTAGCCCCCACAACCTGTGCTTGGGCACAGATACCTCAGGAAGGAACAATAGATGAAATTATTTTATTAGTGTTAGGATTAAGTTAGTATGCAATGTATATGTATTCTTAGGTGTCCCACATGCTTAAAATATCCTTATTGGATACTCCTGAGCAGCAGTTTCCAACCTTTTTGGCACCATGGACTGCTTTCATGGAAGGCAGTTTTTCCATGGATTGGGTAGTGAGTAACAGAGCTCAGGCAGTGATGATGCCAGCCATAGGGAGCTGGGGAGGGGCTATAAATACAAAAGAAGCTATTTGATTGCCTGTTACTTACCTCCTGCTGTGTGACCTGGTTCCTAAGTTTTGTAGAAGACAATTTTTCCACAGATGGGGATGGGGAAATGAGGATGAAGGGTGGGAAGTAGGGGCAGAGGGCAGTGCCTGTGGCTCAAAGGAGTAGAGCGCCGGTCCCATATGCTGGAGGTGGCAGGTTCAAACCCAGCCCCGGCCAGAACTGCAAAAAAAAAAAAAAAAAAATCAGAGGAAGTAGAGAAGTAGGGGCAGAGTTTTGGAGCCTGGCTCACAACAGGCTGAAGACCAAGGACTGGTACCTCTCTATGGCCTGGGGATTGGGGACTAATTTAAGCAATCTTGCCCTTTTTGAGTCCTTAGCCACCACTTACTTGAATCCTCCTTTGATTATTTTTTATGATATGTCATCTTTCAGAGTTTCATATACTGAGCAACCATATCAAAAGCCCATGTGTTTTCCTTCTGAAGGCTTTCTTCTGAACAACTCTTGGGTTTGAGCATTATTTCTCTTCCTTACCATCTGTATAAAGATTATTTATTTTCTTAATCTTCAAAACGTTACTTTCCTACATCTCTTCGATTGTTTTCCTTTAGTTCTCTTCTGTGCCTTTAGGATAAGAGGAAAAGGGCTGAGATAATGACTGTCGAGCACTGGCGTCATAATATGTGTCTAAGGAAGTTCAGCCTACCTATCCTCCATTACTGCTTTGGAAAGTTCACGTAACCTCTAACCCACGAAGCCTTCGTGTCAATAATGTGAAATATTGTTATTCACATTTTTCAAAGCAATTCTCCTCTAATAACCCAAGAAGCTCTTCACATTGATACAGTTGAACATATGCTCAGTGGATTTAAAAGGCAAACCTGAATTTATCATTTCTGAGAAATTTAGTGGACTTTGTGCAGTAAAAATGACTTAATTAGGGCAAACTGTCACTATTTTATGCAGGTTGCCTGCAGCAGTATAAACGTGGAGCCAGTGAAGATGAACTCTGTTCACGTTTCTAGATCTTAATCCCATCCATCTGACCATGTCGATCCTTTTTATAATGAAGCCCAAGGGAATGGGTAACACATATGCCACTATGGAAATGGTCGTGGAGCCTGGAAGAGCAGTCATGAGTCAGACAGTTGGATTTGAATTCAAGATCCATCATTTATTATGTAATAGTGCACATTACTTAACCTCTCTGAGCCTTAGGATTCTTAGTTGAAAAATTGGAGAAATAAGGATTGTCCAGATTAAATGAAACCATATGGTAAGAGTAGGTAAGATAAGTACCCAATAAAGTAGCAAATGGTCTATAACTATTAGCCAATAGTAATGCAAGCAGCAGCAAAGTTGATTATTAGGTATTTTATCAGTCACAGGAACTCAGAGAAAGATAGGATGGTTTTTGAGCATTAATGTGTAAGGCAGACTGCATGGTGAAACCAGTCATCAATGGTTATTTTTATTATTATTTTTTTTTATTTATTTATTTTTTTTTGTAGAGACAGAGTCTCACTTTATCGCCCTGGGTAGAGTGCCGTGGCGTCACACTGCTCACAGCAACCTCCAGCTCTTGGGCTTAAGCGATTCTCTTGCCTCAGCCTCCCGAGTAGCTGGG
>CAUYON010140073.1:0-39842 GCA_963573935.1 Arctocebus calabarensis | reverse complement strand
AAGCCACTGTGCCTGACCAAAAGTTTTTATCAATAACACATTTTTGGGCTCGGCACCTGTGGCTCAACGGGCTAAGGCGCCAGCCACGTACACCTGAGCTCGCGGGTTCGAATCCAGCCCGGGCCCGCCAAACAACAATGACGGCTACAACCAAAAAATGGCCGGGCGCTGTGGCGGGGGCCTGTAGTCCCAGCTACTTGGGAGGCTGAGGCAGGAGACTCGCTTGAGCCCAGGAATTGGAGGTTGCTGTGAGCTGTGATGCCACGGCACACTGTCCAGGGTGACAGCTTGAGGCTCTGTCTCAAAAAATAAAAAATAATAATAATACATTTTTGTAATTTTCAGTAATAAGATTATGTGTTAATAATACATTTTTCATATGACTTTCTCTAGCATGTTTTTTTGTTTAAAACCGCCAAGTACCTTAAGAGCTCATTTGCCCTTAGGTGCTTGCCCGCAAGATAACCAGTACTCCTGTGTGTTCCTCAAAGAGTTTCGTAGTCATTCTCTCCTTGCCTTACAAAGTATGGTAATGATGGGACTACTGAAAGATCTTACATTTATAATATCAATGATACCAAACTGTAGTATATTGTATTATAACACAGTGAATGAGAGACTGCCGTTTACATTGTAGAACCTCCTGCCTATAGTTTTATCTGTATGTTAAAAATTCATAAAATATGTTTCTTTAAATGTTGGTTTATGTAAACAGATTGAGTTCAATTATTTTCTTCCCACACCCCTATAAAATCATTTTACCTGTCCTCTGGGATGATCTGGGACCCACTTTGGAGAACACTAGTATAGAAAAATTGAATGTGGCTGGTCACTGTGGCTCACGCCTGTAATCCTAGAACTCTGGGAGGCTGAGGCAGGTGGATTACTTGATTCCAGGAGTTTGAGACCAGCCTGAGCTGGAGTGAGACCCCATCTCTACTAAAAAATAATAGAAAAACTAGTTGGGCATTGTAGTTGCAGGCACCTGGTGTCTCAGCTGCTTGGGAGGCTGAAGCAAGAGCATCACTTGACCCCAAGAGTTTGGGGGTGCTGGGACCTATGACACTGCAGCACTCAACCCCAGCAATACAGTGAGACTTCTCTCTCTCTTAAAAAAAAAAAAAAAAAAAAGGAAAAGGAAAAATTGAATGTATGTGAAATGGTAATGATGGCTTTGATGGTAGTAAGGACAGGGAGAAGTGGACAAACGTTAGTGATTGAGGAGGTGGGATTAAAGATTTAAAGGGCTTTTTTTCAACTTTCTTTTCTCACAGCACACACCTATAGTTAAACTTCCACAGCACACTTTAATTATGTTGATCCAAAAAGAGAGTTAAAAAAACAGGATATGCTTACTGCACTTTGAACTTCTTTCAAAAATAATTTAATTAATGGTCTTTAAAGATTTTCATGGCACACTAGTTGAAAGTCACTGATTTGAGGACAGGAAAACGTCAAAAGCTGACTTCCAGGTGTCTGACTGGAGCAACTGAGAGAACACTGGAAGCACAGAAAGGAGAGGAGAGATAAATCAGAGTTTGAGACATATTAAATTTAAAGTGTTTATGGGATGTCTGAGTGAAAAAGGGTGAATAGATGAATAGATCCCAAGCTTGGAAGAGAGAAGAATTTGGGAGTGTATGTATGATATTGCCAAGGAAGAGTGTATAGTATGAGAAAAGAAGTCTTTAAATATATTAGTAAAATTAACTAAACTACACAGTCAAGCATTATAGTGTGTGTGTTTGCTTATTTTAATCAGGAGTCTATGGTGATGTTCATCGAGTGAAGATTATGTTTAACAAGAAAGAAAATGCCTTGGTTCAGATGGCAGATGCAAATCAAGCTCAGCTAGGTACTAATAATTAATAATAATGATAACCTGCCCCTTTTGCATGTGAACTTTCATTCAAAATAAACATATAGCTAGGAGAAACATAATTATAAAACATCCTTGTGGTAATGTCTTCGTTATTACTTGCACCTGCTTAAATTTTAAGATTAAGAAATATTCATTACTCTTTTAAGTCTGAAGTTCATTTATCTACTTAGTACATGGACATATTATTTATTAATGGTTAGAACTTTGACTCTAGGATTTTTCCATTAAGTTTAAATTAATAAACATGACTTGTTTTGCTCCATTTTATTTGTTTCTTTTCCTTCCAAATTAAGTTTTCTAGAACTATTGAATGACTTAAAAATTTGGCAATAGCTGGTAATGATGGTGCAAGAAAATGTTATTCCATGGCCTTACTGTTATACAGGGTATTAAAATATTACTGCTCAGATTTTTTTATACAAATTCTTTGCTTGAGATAAAAGTAATATGTTCAGTAACTATTTTATGAGCCCTTAGTATGTTCCAGGCACTCTGGAATTTCATTATTTGGTACTGAGAAAGTAGTTATTGTTTCTTTGGTTGGTTGGTTATGGTTTTATTTTGTTGTTTCTTTTTCTTGATTGCTCTCATTCTACTAGGTTGGTACAAAAGTAACTGCAGCTTTGCATTGTTAAAATTTTCCTTTTGTTACTAGAATATTCTTAAATAAATGTGCATATGTTATACATCATTTTAATATGCATTTCTCACTTTACATTTTTGCTAATGATTTATTACTTTATATTTGGACTATGCAAATGATGTTACACAAAAAGCAAATTTAAGCAATTTTCTTATTTGAGTTCAAAATGAGTTGTAAAGCACCAGAGACAACTCTCAACATCAACAGCACATTTGGACCAGGAACTGTTAACAAATGTATAGTGTAGTGGTAGTTCAAGAAGTTTTGCAAAAGGGACAAGAGCCTTGAAGATGAGAAGTACAGTAGCCATCCCTCGGAAGTTGACAATGACCAACCAAGAGTAATTATCAAAGCTCATCCTCTTGACAGCTACATGAGAAGCTGCCAAAAAACTCAACATTGACCTTTCTGTGGTCATTTGACATTTGAAGCAAATTGGAAAGGTGAAAAAGGTCAATGAGTGGATGCCTTATGAGCTGACCAAAAATCAGAGCTATTGTCGTTTTAAAGGGTCATCTTCTCCTATTCCACAAAACAGCAACAAACCATTTCTCAGATTATGATGTAAGACGAAAGTGGATTTTATATGACAACAGGCAGCGGTGACCTGCTCAGTGAGATCAAGAGGAACTTCCAATGCACTTCTTAAAGCCAAACTTGCACCACGAAAAGGTCATGGTCACTGTTTGGCAGTCTGCTGCTAGTCTGCTGCCAGTCTGCTCCCTGACAGCTTTCTGAATCCCGGTGAAATCATTACATCAGAGCTTTCTCAATCCCAGTGAAATCATTACATCAATCTGCTGAGAAGTACCTAAAACTGCAATGCCTGCAGCCAGCTTCGATCAACAGAAAGGGCCTAATTCTTCTCCACAGCACCCGACTACACGTTGTACAACCAATGCTTTAAAAGTTGAATAAATCGGGCTGTCAAGTTTTGCCTCATCTGCCATATTCACCTGACCTCTTGCCAACCGACTATCACTTCTTCAACCATCTCAACAACTTTTTGCTGGGAAAACATTTCCACAACTAGCAGAATACAGAAAATGCTTTCCCAGAGTTCATGGAATCCTGCATGGATTTTTATGCTACATGAAGAAACAAATTTATTTCTCATTGGCAACAGCGAATTGATTGTAATCGTTCCCATTTTGATTAATAAAGATGTTTTAAGCCTAATTATAATGATTTAGAATTCATGATCCAAAACTGCAGTTACTTTTGCACCAACCTGAAGAGTAAAATGAAGTCATTTAATACATTCCCTCAGAGTTTTTGGATGTTGAAACCCTTTTAACCCTTAGACTTACAGAGTAATTTTACTTGACTAAATAAAAATGATTTATGATAATTTAAACATATTTCTGAGAATCTTCCTTAATATCCAAACTTTCCTTCTTTTCTTGCTATATACTAGCAATGAACCATCTAAGTGGTCAGAGACTTTATGGAAAAGTGCTTCGTGCTACACTGTCCAAACATCAAGCAGTTCAGCTTCCTCGAGAGGGGCAAGAAGACCAAGGTCTGACGAAGGATTTCAGCAATAGTCCTTTGCATCGCTTTAAAAAGCCTGGCTCTAAAAACTTCCAAAATATTTTTCCACCATCAGCCACTTTGCATCTTTCCAACATTCCGTATGTACCTAATGAGTTGTTATTTATTGTGATAATTAATCTTTATTTTACTTTTCTTTTTCCTGTAAAATTGCAGGGTATTAGGTGATTAATAGTCTACAATATGTGATTTGGGAGAGGAAAACTTTTGAAACTCTTAACAGCAGTTGTCCTGGTTAACCGTTTTCTTGTGAGATAATCTGTCATCATGCCTTCATAAAGTTCTATCTCTTGTCATACACTCTAAAATTGAAAGATATCAGTGTTTTAAAATTTTCTTTTCAAATAGAGAATTAGGAACTAGATACTAGGTATACAAGGTCATTAAAAATAAGTGTGTGCAGAAGTATTGGTATATTTTTGTCCATCCCTTAGTAGAAGTAATGACTCATATGTAATATGGCAAAAGCAAATGCTTTATATGTCTAAGAATTTGGTAAAAATGAATTCTGTACTTTTTATCTGTAATTGCAGAACCCTATGTATGTTAAATACTTAAAAGCTAAAAGTTATTTTCCTGTGGTCATTCTATAGGTCTCTTTATTAACCAGTGTTGAATTAGATGTTCTTTATTTCCTAACCCAGGGGTTGACAAACTACAGCCCATGGCTGCTTTGGTATGGCCCATGTGCTAAAAAAATGATTTTTAAAATGAAAGAAAAAAAATTGTTTTTTATTATTAAATCATAGCTGCGTACATTAGTGCAATCAGGGGGGTACAATGTGTTGATTTCATATACAATCTGAAATATTTTCAGCAAACTGTTTAACATAGCCTTCATGGTGTTTTCTTAGTTATTATATGAAGACATTTGTATTCTGCATTTACTAAGTTTCGTCTGTACCCTTCTAAGATGCACCGTAGGTGTGGCTACACCAGAAAAAATTTTTTTGATGTGAGAAAATTATATACCATTCAAATTTCACCTTTTAAATGAAGTTCTTACAGCATAGCTATACTCATTGATTTAGCTATTACTTGCGTCTGCTTCTGAGCTACAACAGCAAAGCTGAAGAGTTGCAGTGGAGACTAAGGCCCACAGAGCCTAAGATATTGCAGAAAATACCTGACAGTTCCTGTTCTAATTCTCAAAGTCCTTGATCTACAAAAATGGCAATTTTGAATAATTTAAGCCCATGCATTTAGGGGGTACGCATTGGAAAATAGAGATAAAAGCTGTGGGATAGGGTGCATGTAAAAATGTGAAGACTGAGTGGGTGGAGAGACATAAAGTTCTGGAACATTATTGAGAATGAGAATGAGAGCTGAATAGGAGTAGAAAGAATTGCCCATAATAAGTTGAATGCCTAGCCTCCAGGCAGGTCTTACTCTACCTGGAGAAACCTTGAATCTGAATTCAGCAGTGGTTCATACCTCATGCCGGTGAGGAAACTGGAGAAGCCATTTAAGAAAAAAAATAGACCATGTGCAGTGGCTCATTCCTGTAATCCCAGCATTTTGGGAGGCCTACTCAGGCAGATTGCTTGAGGCCAGGAGTTTAAAACTAGCCTGGGCAATAACGAGACCTTGTCTCTGCAAAAAAATTTAAAAATTAGCTAGGCCTGTAGTCCCAGATACTTGGGAGAGTGAGGCAGGAGGATCACTTGAGCCCAGGAATTCAAGATTGCAGTAGGCTGTTGTGATTGGGTCACTGCAGTTCATCCTAGTTACAGGATGAGACCCCGTCTCAATAGAAACAAAAGTAAATTACCTGGATGTAGAACTTTAGCAACTCATCACTGAGGAATGTGTGTAGGCAACAATTAGTTATCAAGGCAAGCCCCTGTCATAATTTGCTTTTTTTTTTTTTTTTTTTTTGAGACAGAGCCTCAAGCTGTCACCCTGGGTAGAGTGCTATGGCATCACAGCTCACAGCAACCTCCAATTCCTGGGCTCAAGCGAGTCTCCTGCCTCCACCTCTCAAGTAGCTTGGACTACAGGCGCCTGCCACAGTGCCCGGCCGTTTTTTGCTTGCAGCCATCGCTGTTTGGTGGGCCCAGGCTGGATTCGAACCCGCCAGCTCAGGTGTACGTGGCTGGCGCCTTAGCCGGTTGAGCCACAGGCGCTGAGCCCATAATTAGCTTCTTAAATGTGGTGTATCATGCAGGAGCTGATTGCCAATTGCTGCAACCTCTATAGGATAGGTAGGAAAAATAGGAAACAACATAATATTTTTGAACTATCTTCCAAGTTCTGGGCACTATGCTGATGCTTTATATCTGTTGGCTAACTTAATCTCCATAACAACTTTATCTTTAAGAAATTATGATTAGGGCAGCTCCTGTGGCTCATCGAGTAGGGTGCTGGCCCCATATACCAAAGGTGGCGGGTTCAAACCCGGCCTCGGCCGGACTGCAAAACAGAAAAATAGCCAGGCGTTGTGGTGGGCGCCTGTAGTCCCAGCTACTCGGGAGGCTGAGGCAAGAAAATCGCCTAAGCCCAGGAGTTGGAGGTTGCTGTGAGCTGTGTGATGCCACGGCACTCTACCAAGGGTGATAAAGTGAACTCTGTCTCTACAAAAAAAAAAAGAAAGAAAGAAATTATGATTAAGTATGTTCATACTATTGTGCAACCATCGCCTCTGTCCATCTACATAAAAATTTTAATCATGCCATACTGAAACTCTGTACCCTTAAGCAAATCAACTCCCCATTCCTCCTAACACTCTGCCCCTGGTAAAATCACTTTCCCCTGTTTTTTGTTACTTTATCCATAATAGCTTTTTCTTTTAATCTTTTTTTTCTTAAATTTTACTTTTTGGCCAGGGCTGGGTTTGAACCTGTCACTTCTGGTATTTGGGGCTGGCGCCCTACTCCTTGAGCTACAAGCGCCGCCCCATAATAGCTTTTTAAGTTAAGGTCATTAGTTTCATCTTATTAATGAAACTAAGACTCAAGTTGAATAAGTTACACAAAGTAAAATACCAAGTGCGTGAACTCATATTGTTTCCCTTCAGAGCCAGTGATTGTTCTGCTGCACCAGACTGGCTAGCAGCTGTGAGAAGATGCATCTGCTTATGGGCAGTTGACTCCCATGGGATATCCCTATGTCATATACCATTGCACCCCAAAACTTACAACAGCTTAACTCAGCATCAAATGTTTATTGTCCCATACTGCTATTGTGAGTCAGGAATCTAGAAGTGGCTCAGCAGAGTAGTTTTGACTGAGAGTCTGATAAAGTTACAGTCAAGATGCTGTTGGGCAACGGGGTGATCTTATGAAGGCTGTAACTAGAGCTAGAGAATCCACTTCCAAAGTGTGTGAGTCATGGACCTGTTTGTTGACAGAAAGTCTCAGTTCCTTGTCATGGGGACTTCTCCATGGTATCCTCATGAAATGGGAACTGGCTTCTTCTAAAGCTCATGATTCAGGAGAAGACATAAACCACAGGGTCTCTCAGGTTCTTTCTCACATGTTGTCATTTCTAAAGTATCTTAAGTGTTATAGAGAACAATGCCCAGGGATGTGAACATCAGGAGGCAAGAGTAATTGAGTGCCGTCTTAGAGCCTGGCTACTATACAACACACATTCAGAATTACCCTGAAAATATAGACTCCAGACTACAGCAGACAAGTCAGAGCTAGGAAAGTACTTTAAAAGTACTAGAGTTAATTACTGAAGCCAGTGGTATGAATAATAATCACTTCAAAGCATACATATAGGAAATTTTTCTTGCCTTTCATATACCTGCCCTTGTCTTCTATAAACATTGAGACAGAATTCCGTTGCTTGAGGAAATATATGATGTGTTAGTTTTGGACATCTTTTGGGATACTTCTAAATCATGTTTTTTTAACATGGCTTCTAACTTGAAGAAATATTCTAGAGATTAGATGATTGCAAGAGTTAATCTTTGCTTCCTTTGAAAATTGGGGCTAAGGTAGTTGACTCTCTCTGTTTCCACAGCCCTTCTGTTACAGTGGATGATCTGAAGAGCCTTTTCATAGATGCTGGATGTTCAGTGAAGGCTTTTAAATTCTTTCAGTAAGTTCTTGCTTTCAAGAAGTACATTAACATTGTTTAATATTATATGCAGATTTTTAAGATAGTTCAGTAAAGTCTTCTGGTTGGGGGAAGGAGTTTGGAAGCAAAATTAATTTCAAATCCTTTTATTTTTTTTTACACTATTTGCAGGAAAGATCGCAAAATGGCACTCATTCAATTAGGATCTGTGGAAGAAGCAATCCAGGCCCTCATTGAGCTTCATAACCATGATCTTGGAGAAAATCACCACCTCAGAGTTTCTTTCTCAAAATCTACAATTTGACTTTTCTGTGAATCTTTCTCCTGAAACTGGACCACAATTTCAGTAAAACCTTCAGACATAGACTGAAGAAGTTCAAGACCAATTCTGCCTCTTTGACAAAAATAACTTTCTGAATTTGATATTCAAGTATATTTTAAAAAATCAAAGGATGTTCTTTTTTTCTATTTTCTTTCCCTGCCAGTATGTGATCAAAGGTTTGTTTTTTCTTTGTACCATGGTCTCTCTGAAAATAACCTTCAGGAAAAAATATTTTTTCAATAATTTAAATCCCTATATTAAATTAGATTTCAAGAGAATGAAATGAACTTTTAGTTTGGGTCCATATCAGCCTTATACAACATTTCTAAACTCCTTTGTACTTGGAAAAATTTAAACATATGGACTTTTAAAATTATTCATTGTAATTTAAATCACTTATAAGCAGTTTTTAACCTTGTTATTCAGAAGCTTGACCCCTGTAGGAAATTATGTTCACTTATTAATTATATCAAGTATTTGCCGTATTAGGTTGTATTGGAAGCAGATTTATAAACCTACATATTTTCTTTTGGTGATAGCTTTTTTCCACTGGAAGATACTTTTTTGAATAATGCCTATCTTCAGCTTTTCAAGACTATTTGGAAAAATGAAGTTTCTTAGCTGTCCCCAGGGAAATTAAGCAGAATCCAACTAAAATCTATTAAGATATCAGAACAATTAATAATTTTATTAGGAAAAAATCATGTTTTAAATTTCAACATAATACTTGTCAATAATATAATCTTGAAACATTTTAGAAGAAAAATCCTGCATATAAACTACTTTTTTATAATTGTTTTCAGAAAAAAAAGTTTACAGTCTTAAGGAAAATATTCAGGTCTATCATATGGTTTGACAGATTTTTTAAAAGTTATTTTTGGTAAGGTCTTCTTTTAAAAAAAATTAATCTCAAGGGTTTTTTGTACCACTATAATCTCTAATACTTATTCAGAATTACCGTGTATTTACTTAATTTCTTATTATGTGCCTTATTACGTGCTTAAGATACAATAGGTTAGACTTTTATCTAAATATCTTGAAAGCTATATTTGTGGGCTTGGTGACCATTTTGTTTTTTCTTTCCCTGTTTTGGTAAAGATTTAAAAATGTTTTTCATTGCAATTTTAAGTGGTTTTCAATAAGTAATAGTTTATATTCAAATTTTTGGTGCTTTGGTGTAGAGGTGGGGTGGGAAGGGTGAAAGGTTTTGGGGATAACTCAGTGCACACCTGTAGGCCTCTTTACATTGCAACTGATAGCAGTTACTGCCAGTTATTGCATACCACTTTGGAGCTATAGAATGCAATCTCGATTTTGTCTTTATTGTCCATCAGAATTTATCTCAGGATTACTTGGTTTTTCTCAGTACTCAAATGACAACTTGGTTTTCTTTGTTAATGTAATTTCATAACTGAGTGCCCACATATTTGGGTATGAGAAGGTGGGCTGTTTCTCATATTCTGTGTCTCTCTTTTTGGTTGAATGTATGAGTACATCTTAATGTTGCCTCAGTAATTGTAAAATGTAAATTTTGATTTTGTTAATTTTTCCTTCATGTTTGATCAAATTTTTCTTAAAACCGAATTTGTCAAAAGGGTCCTCTTTGTCCACTCCTTTTACACTTTGCAGATTCTAAAAATGGCTCCTCTCAATTTTTAAAAGAAAATCTGACCAAACTTAGTGGAATGTGCCTGTAGCCCCAGCTACTCAGGAGGCTGAGGCAGGAGGATCACTTGAACCCAGGAATTTGAGGCTATAGTGAGCACATACTTACATACATAGTCATTGCACTCCAACCTGGGCAAGATAGTGAGAGTATCTTTATCTCTTTTTTATGTTCTGGCCATTAATTTGAACTTAAGGATGTTGTTACAAAAGAAAGTTAACAAACATTAGAGACTACAAGAGGTATTAAAAAGCAGAATTCACTCAACACTGAGCAACACTTGTTAGAGTAGGAAGGAGGATACTAAGTTACGATCTTTCAAATGAATTCACTTAGTATTGGTTGGGTGGATAGATGTAATCCTGTATGTAGTGTTGAGGTTTTATTTATTTTTACTTATGAAACCCTGGGAGGGGGAGGGGAAAAATTTTTCTTTGAGAAAGATCCCCAATTTTTTTTTTCTTTCACATGGGCACTATTATAATTTTCAGTGACATGTTAAATTGGATTATTTCATTTGCTTTGAGTTCAGAATCACTGTGTAATTTATTAATCCATGGTTCTCATAACATTCAGTGTAAGTAGCAAAAGTTACTAATAGCAGAAGGGAGAGCATAATGGTGTTGAATGTAATTTTGTTGAATAGCAGAAGGGAGAGCGTAATGGTGTTAAAGTAGGGAATGGCCTTTAAATCTGTGCGAGAGAACAGTTGGATCCTTCACAGGGATTTGTGTAAAGGTGTGTGTGTGTGTGCGCGCGCGTGTGTGTAGATAAGTGTATATACATACATACACTCTTCTGAAGTTGTATATACATGTGCACATTACATACATTTTAATTTATTGACAAAGAAAATTAACCAAACTAAGATTTGGAAAAGTGGGATGTTCTTGTTTTAAAATAGCATGTTTGAAACCATCAGTTTGTGTTTAAAATTAGCTGTAGCACAAGAGTGTTGTCCATATTGATCTATTTGCTGTTTGAATTATAGAGATCTACAGTATTTGTGTTGGCATAGTGTTTGTAAAAAGATTTAAAAAATACCAGGGTGGTGGAAAAACTAGATCTTTGTATTTTTGTTTTGGCATGCATTTATTCAGTACCTTCTAAATAATAGTTTATTTTTACTGTTAATCTATCATAGTATGCTATTTTTAAATTTATTTACTTTATTTTAAAGAGTATTGTCTTACCACTTCAAGTTGTCTTGACTTTTACACAATATATATATTCAGGACTTTAAAAAATAGCAGTACATGTTTAACAGAAGCAAGCAATCTATGCCAAAATACTTTACTTTGAGATCTGAATAACTTGCATAGTGGTAAAATGTGTTTTGTGTAAGATACAAGTAGAAAAATGACCCAGTATCTTAACTGATACTTACTGGAGAGTATCAGAATGACCCAGTAGCTTTTACAGAATGCCATAATTCTTTAAGACTAAGACTAAATATTTTAATCAGTTAATTGAAGTAATGTTTCTGATTTACTGTTGAAAGTTGCAGAACTCACAGTTTAGTTATAGACAATTCTGTCTAATTCCTTATGGGAGCAAGGCCTTCTTTGGCTCTGCCTACTATGACTATCCTAGGTTCTGCTTTAGTTTTTAAGTAGCTCTTATGAATGTCTCTGTTCAGCAGTGTTTATATATCAGGTATATTATCAAGCATTTTTCTCTTCTGTTCCCACTAAATATTTTTAGACACACAAAAAGACAAACTCAGAAGTACACATCTTTCTCCCCAATGAGTCACTTAAAAACCTAAGTTTGCCAAACCATCACCTATCTCGTAGAAAACCTAATGTGTACTGCTATTTTTAAAACCAAAAAGAGACAGCATGACTATGCATCGAGCATTTTTCTTAGCCTTTCCTTTGTCTTGATCTGTCATTAACAAGAACAAAACTGCCAGACTTAAAATATTCTACTATTGTGCTAAAAGAAATAACTACTTCGATTGCACAATATTTAAAAATATAACTCAGCTGTCTTTTAAAAGAGTTGTATTGTTATCTACAAGACTATTTGCAGTCTTTTTTCAGAGCAAATTCTAACAGCTAGTTGTAAATGGTTTAAAAAATAGAAAATTATTAAAATCTTAGTTTTGGAAGTTTTATAGAGGGAGGAAAAACAGGACCAAAGTTTATGTGCCTTCTTCAGTAGTCTTAATTTTTCTTCCTATTTGAGACTAAGGTAGTATCAGTATTCTGGTTTTCAGGAAATATGTAGTATACAGTTTTTAAAGAATGTTGTCCCACAAACTATACAAGCAAAGAATCTTTACTGTATAAAATGAAATCTCAGTTACACTTCTGCCTTTATCACATAATCTTCATTATAGAGCATTGTGCAGATCCAAGAGCAGAGCTGCTCTAAGTCTTTGTGGTAGTTACCTTAGTTTTTATAACCTGAGGCATATGTTCCAGAGAACAGGGATGGTTGTCTGATCTAGTAACCTTTGTGATAATAGACATGATTGAAAGCTGCTTGTGGCAAGCTTAAAACCGCATTGTCAACAGTTTTGTTTTTTGTTCTTTTTTTTTTTTCATTATTATTTTCAGTTCTTGGATGTATGTGTAGTTGTAATGACAGATACTTAAAAAGCTATTTTTTGATGCTGTTTTAAAAGAATCATACTCTGGCCTTTTTCCCCCTTATCATTGTAACCCAGCTCTTTTAAAAATTCATCCAATATCCAGAAAGTACTAATTATAAAGATTGCTGACCACACAAAGTTTTGCATTAAAATGTCACCTCATTGCTCTGACCAAAGACTGACTGTTATGTTTTAATTCTTCTCGGTGAAGCATATTCCCCAAGCTCCTTTCTGAAAGAAGACCCATGCAGAGCACCTTTACTTTCTATATCCTATTGGTGAATAGACTACTAGAGAAAATGGGAGTTTAAATGTGAACAGAATGGATTAGGATGACAATGGTTTGATGGGCATTTTCAGTACTGTATTTAAGAAAAAAAAAATAGCACAGCTAGGAGCCTCTGACATTGTCTTGTTTTTTATGTGGTCTGTTCATAAAATTCCTTCTTTCAGTTTGTAAGAATGTTCATCTAACAGAAGAAAATGCTGTAAATATTTCTAACAACATTCTTTTTAACCAGACCAAAAAAGAAAAAGAGGTTTTGGGGAACAAGTTAACATATAAAGTGGTTTTATATGAAACAGCAATTGTCTTGTATATTTTGATAAGGAACAGTACCAGCTTTTATTTGTAACAGAGTTTGTGGCATTGGAAGAAAAGGATTCTGTGATTTTTGAAGTGAATTATGTTATAAATACAAAGAAGATAAAATATTAAAAAACATTTTCTAAATGCGTAGTGCATGGTTAATTCAAGCTTGTGTACACTACAGTATATTCCATTTTTGTTCAGTTTGTAAATTTACTATTAATATCTCTAATCTCTTTTCCTATCAAGTATAGCATTGTAGCATGCCTTTTAATAAATGTCATGACATCTGTACTCTCTTAAAATTTTTCTGTGTTCTTGTCTGTACTTTGGGTTTCCCCATGTCTTATCTGTAATTCTAATGATGTCATATTTTATTTTCTTTTTCATAGCCATCCATCTAAACATGTCATGGTTAGATAATAGCAAGCGTATATTCAAACAACTTTCGAAAGAAAATACCCCAAATCTACTACTACCTGTCTTTGAACTTAGGGATAATCTGATTTTGAAGAGCAGAGTGCCTTTCTAATTTTCCTGTAATGTTCCTTCTGTCGCGTCCACCTTGAATGCAAGTACATGTCGCACGCTTGCTGACAGGCGCCTCTTCACTCTCTCTCCTCCCATATGTGCAAAGCCAAACAAGAGTTGGAGCACTTGGTCCAGTTGAGTGCAGTATGTGCTTCCCAGTGGGATTAGTGTACATACATTTTGAGACATGAGGTATGTCGTTTTTAATTAAAGAGTAACACACAGTTCCAGCTAATTATATATTACTTGCCTTGTACTAATGTTTTACTTCTCAGTTCTTTAAAAAATTGCTGGATTGCAGGAGTCTAAGTCATATTTATGTCAATCTCTTGGAAGTGGGAGTTTATTTTTAATTGAATAGAAAAGTAAGAACATTTTTAATGCACTCTTAATACAGTTAGAATGTACATTATTCAGGTGACGGATATTGTAGAAGCACTAAATTCACCACTATGCAGTTTATATGTGTAACAAAATCACACCTGTACTCCATAAATTTATACTTAACAAAAGTAGAAAAACTAAGGGAATAGAAAATTAGGTAATCACTACTAATCTTTGCTGGCTTTCCTATAAAAATTTGTCATCTCCATAAATGACACTGGATAAATCAAAAGTACTTACTTTAGCTAAACAGGCATTTTTATCAGGAAAAGATAAAACCATATAGTCTAGGCAAGCTTTTATGAAATGGATTGTGAAATGCTTATTTACACAGCAAGGGCTTATAACTGTCACTACAAGTCATACAATTGTGAGCATACAGGGACCTAAGGAGCACCCAGCTCAGTTTCCATTTAATTTGCAGTCTGTACTAAAACCAGGTCATTTTGCCTTGATCCAGAGCACTCTACTGCTCCCATATGCTGCAGTTCTAAGATCTTGAAGATCTGGATGTGGTATTGGGATGCTTCTGAAAAATACCAAAATCAACCTAAAAACGTCGAATAAGTGGTGGGAATGTTTCTGCTAAAGGGTAAAAATGCCTACTTACCTCTAAGAAATTTAAAAACACATAATTTTATATTATAAATGTAAGCAAACTGACTCTTAAAAATGTGGTTACTCTTTGAACCACTAGCTAAGAGCTGCCATACCAAAGTACCACAAACTGAGTGACCTAAACAACAAATTGATTTTCTCACAGATCTGGAGGCTAGAGTTCAAGATCAAGGTCTCAGTAGTGTAAATTTTTTCCCAATGCTTTCCTTGATTCATAGATGGCTGACTTCTTTCTGTGCTTTCACAGTTTCTTCTGTGTGCGTGTGTGTGTGTGTGTGTGTGTGTGTGTGTTGTGTCCTAATGTCTTAATGGGATGTAAGTCATTATTGGATTAGGGCTCACCTATGTGATCTCATTTTGTCTTTTTTTTAAAAGATAAGGTCTCTGTCACCTGGGCTAGAATGTGGTGGCAAGATCCTAGCTTACTGCAGCCTCTCTGGATTCATGCCATCCTCCTGGCATCAACCTCTCGAGTAGCTGGGACTGTAGGCATGCACAACCATGCCTGGATAATTTTTTTATCTTCTAATTTTTTGGTAGAGACAGGGTCTCACTACATTGCTTAAGCTGATCTCAAGCTACCTTCCCACCACCTGTCTTAATTGTCTCTTTAAAGGGCCTGTTCTGAATATTCTGAGGGTTAGCACTCAATATATTAATTTGGGGAGAGGGGGTCACACAATTCAGCCCAAAGAACTATTTAATGGAAATTACTCTGGCTGGGCACTATGCCTTACACCTGTAATCTTAGCTATCTAGGAGGCTGAGGTAAGGTGGATTGCTTAAAGTCAGGAGCTTAAGACCAACCTGAGCAGGAATGAAATCCCAACTCTATTGAAAAATAGAAAAACTAGCCGGGCCCGGGGCAGGTGCCTGTAGTCTGAGCTACTCAGGAGGCTGAAGCAAGAGGATCACTTGAGCCCAAGAGTTTGAGGCTGCTGTGAGCTAGGCTGATGCCATGGCATTCTACACAGGGCCACAGAGTGAGATTTATCCCCCCCCCAAAAAGAAAAATGAAATGCATTCAGTTTACCAAATATTGATTGTACTAGCAATTGAGCTAGATGTTAGGAAAAATACAAAAAGCACATAGTAACTTAACTTTTAAAAAGATGGAATGGGCTCGGCGCCTGTGGCTCAACGGGCTAAGGTGCCAGCCACGTACACCTGAGCTGGCGGGTTCGAACCCAGCCCAGACCCGCCAAACAACAATGACGGCTGCAACCAAAAATGGCCGGGCATTGTGGCAGGTGCCTGTAGTCCCAGCTACTTGGGAGGCGGAGGCAGAAGACGCGCTTGAGCCCAGGAATTGGAGGTTGCTGTGAGCTATGATGCCACGGCACTCTATCCAGGGTGACAGCTTGAGGCTGTGTCTCAAAAAAAAAGATGTAATGAACTCTCCCCCTCCCTTTAATAGGAAGTCCCCAAAATGGATTATGAGACCTCTCTTAGGAAATTCTCATCAGAATGTCCATGACTAAAATTCTCTTATAACGACTTATGAATATATACCCTGTAATCATTATGTACTTTTTATTCATCAAAATAGCCAATTGAGGCCATGATCATTTCTATAACAAATGCCACTCCCTGAAGAACAGGTGCAGAGATCATCAGGGACACGCCATCGTGCTGTGCCCGATTTTTAATGCCTAATATTTGTTGGTGATTAAACTGGGATGCTGGGTTAGGTGTCGTTAGAAGTGATAAACCCACTTTGTTTATAACTTGTGTCATTGTTCCTACATCAAAGCTCCTTTTTCTGTTGTCTATTTCAACTTCTAATGGAAATTCATCACTATTTCCTTATGTGTTTCTACCAAAACAATTTATGCTCAAAGTAATAAACTTCCAGTAACAGTTTTGCTGGAATTATGACATTCTTGAGCTATTGGGTTTTGATACAGAATTTTCAACTCTGCCAGTATAAAGAAACCATAAAAAGGTAATAATTCTGGGGCAGCACCTGTGGCTCAGAGGAGTAGGGCACCAGCCCCATATGCCAGAGGTGGTGGGTTCAAACCCAGCCCTGGCCAAAAACTGCAAAAAAAAAAAAAAAAAAAAAGTAATTCTAATGTTCCAAGAAGATTCCTGTATCTGTTTTTTCACCCCTACATCTGCAAAGTAACAGAAAAAATTCACCTCAATAGTGCTGTTGGAATAAATTGCCCTCTGTTAAATTGATAAGCACTTAGAGCATTTTTCTGTGCCTAGAGTTAAGGAACTATCTACTAAATCCCTTGATCTTAAAGAATACAGACAACAAATTCTAAACTGTTAAGAGATTAACCAGAAGAAAGCTGTTATTAACTATATTGATGTTAATGTTATACAAAGTACACTTTACAGCAAATGGCATTATTAGAGATAAGGAGAGATTTCATAAGTATTCCATTATATAATGGAATACTTAGAATAAAGGAGGCTAATAAAACTACCCAGAAAAATCTCACAGATGCAATGTTGAACAAAGGAAGCCATATACAAAAAAAGACAATGTATAATTTTATTTACTTCAAGTTTAGAAACAGGATAGTTTGAGAAGGCAATTGAGAGACAATATGAGAAAAGATTTCTGGTGTTTGGTTAATGCTAAAACTTTATCTCAGTTACCCAGGAGTCTTTTTTAAAAATGATTATAATTGAGGAAGAAGCTATAAACTGATGCCCATGTTTCCTAAATCACCAGATTATTCTACCAAGGAATTAAGACCCCGTTATAAAGAACCCAAGATACCGTGGACTGAGTCTTACTATGAATATATATTGCATTTCTCTAACCATGGCTTACCTATAGAAAAAATGTTTCACTGACAACACACACCATGTTATTCTTATCATACCATCAAGGAACATAATAAAGATGGAAAGAGCTGGTCCATCCTTTCTTGCAGCATGACATACTAGCTTACAAACTAAATCTAGAGAATTTACCTGATCGTAAGCAGTTTTACACCCAACTGTCAGACTCAGAAAAGATTTAATTAATGCATTTTAGTTTGGATTTTGAAATAATAACCCTGATCTTATAGACTATTTGATGTCTAACCCCTAATAATTCATTTATCAAGAATACCTAGGCTCGGTGCCTGTGGCTCAACGGGTTAAGGCGCCAGCCACGTACACCTGAGCTGGCAGGTTCGAATCCAGCACCAGGACCCGCCAAACAACAATGACGGCTGCAACCAAAAAATGGCCGGGCGTTGTGGCAGGTGCCTGTAGTCCCAGCTACTTGGGAGGCGGAGGCAAGAGACTCGCTTGAGCTCAGGAATTGGAGGTTACTGTGAGCTGTGATGCCATAGCACTCCATCCAGGGTGACAGCTTGAGGCTCTGTCTCAAAAAAAAAAAAAAAATTGTTGGGCATTGTGGCGAGCACCTGTAGTCCCAGCTACTTGGGAGGCTGAGACAAGAGAATCGCTTGAGCCCAAGAGTTTGAGGTTGCTGTGAACTGTGACGCCACAACACTTTACCAAGGGTGACATGGTGAGACTCTGTCTCAAAAAACAAACAATAACAACAAAAAAACTCTGCTTTCTTCTAGATTAGATAAATAACCTCCTCACTATGCAAAAATTATTAAGGAATAGCTTAATGCAGAAATACATCTATTTCTTTAGCTCCTTAATTGCCTCTTGAATTCTATTACATATATGATTTCATTTGGCTTCCCAACAACTCTGTGAAATGGAATAGATTATTCCCCTTCTAAAATGAGGAAAATGGCTCGGCCCCTATAGCTCAAGGGGCTAAGGCGCCAGCCACATACACTGGAGCTGGCAAGTTCGAATACAGCCCAGGCCTGCCAAACAACAATAACAGCTATAACCAAAAAATAGCCAGGCATTGTGGTGGGTGCCTGTAGTCCCAGCTACCTGGGAGGCTGAGGCAAGCGAATCACCTAAGCCCAAGAGCTGGAGGTTGCTGTGAGCTGTGACACCACAGCACTCTACCGAGGGCAACAAATTGAGACCCTGTCTCTAAATAAATAAATAAACAAATAAAATGAGGAAAGTGAGCCAGGCGAAGTGGCTCATGCCTGTAATCCTAGCAGTCTGGGAGGCCAAAACAAGTGGATCACTTGAGCTCAGGAGTTCGAGACCATCCTAAGCAAGAAAAAGACCCCGTCTCTACTAAAACTAGAAAAAACT
Source organism: Arctocebus calabarensis (assembly GCA_963573935.1). Lineage (NCBI taxonomy): Eukaryota > Metazoa > Chordata > Mammalia > Primates > Lorisidae > Arctocebus > Arctocebus calabarensis. The sequence goes on along the minus strand of CAUYON010140073.1, from coordinate 20,879 downwards.
AACCAGCAGCTGTGGTGGGTACCTGAAGTCTCAGCTACTTGGGAGGCTGAGGCAAGAGGATGGCTTCAGTCCAGCAGTTTGAGATTGCTGTGAGCTATGATGCCACAGCACTCTACCTAGGGTGACAGAGTGCAACTCTGTCCCAAAAAATGGAAACTGAGGCTCAGACTTATTTCAACATTCCTTCTGTTATAACATTCTACTTTTGTAACAGAAACCCTCACAAATACTAACAGAATCCAAACTAGGGTAAACAGCCAAGTCAACAAAGTAGTCTTTTATATGACTCAACATCCTTTATTTTTCTCTTCTGGAGAAAGAAGAGGGTTTTGTTTTTGTTGTTCTTTTTTTTTTTGAGACAGAGCCTCAAGCTGTCATCCTGGATAGAGTGCCGTGGCATCACAGCTCACAGCAACCTCCAATTCCTGGGCTCAAGCGAGTCTCCTGCCTCCTCCTCCCAAGTAGCTGGGACAACAGGCGCCTGGCCATTTTTTGGTTGCAGCCATCATTGTTGTTTGGCGAGCCCAGGCTGGATTCAAACCCGCCAGCTCAGGTGTACATGGCTGGCGCCTTAGCCCATTGAGCCACAGGCACCAAGCCTGTTTTTGTTGTTCTTTATTTGTTTTCGGAGATGGAGTCTTGCTATGCAGCCCAGACTGTATAGTGCAGTGGCTATCCACAGGCCCAACCATAGGTCATTGCAGCCTCAAACTCATAGTCTCAAGAACTCCTAAGTAACTGGGACGATAGCCATGCAATACTATGAAAGTCGAAAAAAATAACAATTCTAAGTTCCTGGAAACAAGTAATGTCTACTTAGAGTAGAAGATTTAGAACAAAGGCATCTGAACCATGAATTAATTGAGAAGTTAAGAAGTCTCTTACAGGCTCGGCACCTATAGCTCAAGCTGCTAGGGCGCCAGCCATATACACCAGAGCTGGCGGATTCAAATCCAGCCTGGGCCCACCAAACAACAATGACAACTATAACTAAAGAAAAAAAAAAAAAAAAGAAAAATCTCTTACATAAGCGAGACTAATGCTTATCCAGGTGAACTGCAGCAGGAACCCTCAGCTGCAGTACACAGCAACAGTGTGGTAGGCAGAGCCTTTTAGACACTACAGTTTTTCTTGTTTGTTTGTTTGGAGATAGAGTCTCACTCTGTCGCTCTGTGTAGAGGGCCATGACATCATAGCTCATGCAACTTCAAACTCCTGGCTCAAGTGATCCTCTAGCCCCAGCCTCCTGAGTGGCCTCCCAGAGTGCTAAGAATGACAGGCATGAGCCACCACCACACCTGGCCAGGATCTTTGATTTTTTTTTTTTTTTTTGTAGAGACAGAGTCTCACTTTATCGCCCTCGGTAGAGTGCCGTGGCATCACACAGCTCACAGCACCCTCCAGCTCTTGGGCTTAGATGATTCTCTTGCCTCAGCCTCCCGAGTAGCTGGGACTACAGGCGCCCGCCACAAACCCGGCTATTTTTCTGTTTTGCAGTTCGGCTGAGGCCGGGTTTGAACTGTGCCCTACTCGATGAGCCATAGGCGCCGCCCCAGGATCTTTGATTTTTGAAGGTTAACCAATTTAAGTCTGAACACAAATGACAGTTGCTTGGGGAGGACATAGGTAGGACACAAGTGAGTCCCTACTGGGTGTTATTGTGCATTAGTAAACTCCATGTGAGACACAATAGCAGCAGTATTAGAGCTTTGTGGCCCACAGAGGTACTAACGAGGAAAAGTACAGGGTAACCATAAAGTTTGTGTGCAATTTAAAATAATGTGCAGGGCGGCGCCCGCTGGCCACATACACTGAGGCTGGTGGGTTTGAATCTGGACTGGGCCAGAGAAAACAATGACAACCGTAACAAAAAAATAGCCGGTGTTGTGGCGGGCGCCTATAGTCCCAGCTACTTGGGAGGCGGAGGTAAGAGACTCCCTTCAGCCCAGGAGTTTGAGGTTGTTGTGAGCTATGACACCATGGCACTCTCCCCAGACTCTGTCTCAAAAAATAAATAAATAAAATAGTCTGCAATTTAAAATTGTACATGAACTTTATGGCCACCTTATATATTTGCTTCTCTTTCCCCGTACAGTTACTTCAGATAGAGAAAAAGATAACACCAGCTTCTAGTTTATTTTACTCTACATTGTTATTTACTCTATTTTTATCATGTGACATTATTTCATTTTGGTCAGAAATACAGTGATTACAAACCACAGAAAGTCAGGAAGAGCCAGCACCCCTCCTTCTGACCCTCACACTACCCATTCTAAGATACTCAGATTGGGAGATTAAGGATCTGGTTTTATCAAAGCCAAAACTCTCAAATTCCTGAAAAGATTTTAACCATTGTAGAAATTTTTTTGTAGAGTACCATGGCGTCACAGCTCACAGCAACCTCCAACTCCTGGGTTTAGGCGATTCTCTTGCCTCAGCCTCCCAAGTAGCTGGGACTACAGGCGCCTGCCATAACGCCCAGCTATTTTTTTGTTGTTGCAGTTTGGCTGGGTTTGGGTTCGAACCCACAAGCCTCGGTATACAGGGCTAGTGCCCTACCTACTAGCCACAGGCACCACCTCATATAGAAATATTTTTAATTCACAAAACGTAAATACTAGCAATGCTATGCAACTGAAGGAATGGCTTCACCCCAGGATATGAAAGTTCTGTGTGCTCAGTCTAGTTCAAGGTCAAAATAAGATGTTTATATGCAACCATCTAGCAATACATCAAGGGATATAAAGTTTATCCTTGTTCTAGCCTGCTTTTTACAGGTCACAGAGAACTTTGGATATATAAATAGTCTTATATAATATGCACGGAAATACCTCCATCTCTAGAGAGATACACACGAAACAAAAGTGATGGCCACTAGAAAGGGGAGTAGGTAAATGGTGGACAAGGTTGAAAAGAACTTTTTATTTTTTTTTAATTTAATTAATTAATTTATTTATTTTTTGAGACAGAGCCTCAAGCTATCACCCTGGATAGAGTGCAGTGGCATCACAGCTCACAGCAACCTCCAATTCCTGGGCTCAAGCGAGTCTCTTGCCTCCACCTCCTAAGTAGCTGGGACTACAGGTGCCTGCCACAACACATGGCTATTTCTTTTTTTAGACAGAGTCTCACTCTGTCGCCCTGGGTCATGAAGTCATAGCTCACAACAACCTCAATCTCTTGGATTTAAGTGATCCTCTTGTCTCAGTCTCCAGAGTAGCTGGGACTACAGATGCTCGCCACAACACCTGGCTAATTTTCTATTTTTTAGTAGAGACAGGGTCTCGCTCTTGCTCGAGTTGGTCTCAAACTCCTGAGCTCAGGCAAACCATCTGCCTCAGCCTCCCAAAGTGCTCGGATTACAGGCATGAGCCACTGCCCCCAGCCCTTTTCTTTTTTGGTAGATAGAATCTGGCTTTGAGGCCTCAGTCAGAGTGCAGGAGCGTCATCACACATTGCACCCTTAAACTCCTGGGCTCCTGTGATTCTTCTGCCTTAGCCTTCTGAGTATATAGGACTACAGGTACCTGCTATCACACTCTGCTGAGTTTTATATTATTTTGTAGAGAAGTGGTTTCACTCTTGCTCAGGGTGGTCTGGACCTCCTGGCCTCAAGTAATCCTCCCATCTCAGCTTCCCAAAGTACTAGAAATACAGGCATGAGCCATTGTGCCTGGTCAGGACATTTTCTGTATTTATATTTTTTCCATTTTGGGTTTCTTTTTTTTTTTTGAGACAGAGCATCAAGCTGTCACCCTGGGTAGAGTGCGCATCACAGCTCACAGCAACCTCCAATTCCTGGGCTCAAGCGAGTCTCTTGCCTCCACCTCCCAAGTAGATGGGACTACAGGCGCCCGCCACAATGCCCGGCCATTTTTTGGTTGCAGCTGTCATTGTTGTTTGGCGGGCCTCGGCTGGATTCGAACCCGCCAGCTCAGGTGTACATGGCTGGCACCTTAGCCCATTGAGCCACAGGCTCCGAGCCTTTTTTTTTTTTTTTTTTTTTTTTTATGGAGTCTTACTCTGTTGCCCAGGCTGTTGAGTGCAGTGGTACAATCATAGCTGACTGCAACCTCAAACTCCTGGGCTCATGCAATCTTCCTGCCTCAGCCTTCCAAGTAGCTGGAACTATAGATGCATGCCACTGCTTCCAGCTAATTTTTCTTACTTTTTTTTTTGTAAAGATGAGGTCTTGCTATGTTACCCAGGCTAGTCTCACATATCTCAGCTCATCCCAAAGTAGTGGACTCCACCACAACTGGCCTGTTCGTACACTTCTTATACCTGTTTGAACTTTTATACTTTGTCCCACGTCTATATGTCTATTATTTATTTTTTTAATCAATCAAGATTTTGCTCCATTGCCCAGAGTGCAGTGGTACCATCACAGCTCACTGCAACCTCAAACTCCTGGGTTCAAGCATTCCTCCTGTCTCAGTTTCCCTAGTAGCCAAGACTACAGGTATATACCACAATGTCTGACTAATTTTTTTTTTGAGACAGAGTCTCACTTTGTTGCCCCCAGTAGAGTGCTGTGGAGTCATAGCTCACAGTAACCTCAAACTCTTGGGCTCAAGCAATTCTCTTGCTCCGAGTAGCTGGGACTACAGGCGCCAGCCACAACAAGGGGCTATTTTTAGAGATGAGGTCTTGCTCTAGCTCAGTGGTCTCAAAATTGTGAGTGCAGACAGTCCACTCGCCTCCGCCTTCCAGAGTGCTGGGATTACAGGCGTGAGCCATCATGCCCAGCCTATCTGGCTAAATTTTTTATTTTTTGTAGAGGTGGCGTCTCACTCTTGCTTAGGCTATTATTATCTATTTTTTTAATTTGTTTCTTTCTTTTTCTTAATCATCTATAGCCCATTAATTGGTAAATTATCTATTTTTTGAAAAGTCTTTTAAAAGTCTGATAAACATTTATTAAAAATTAGGATAGAGTGCTGCAAAGTGGGAATGATGGACTGTGCTTTCATAGTCCTACTTATTCCTACTTTTTTCACTTCTTCTATCTTTTCTGCTATTATTCTCTTCTTGGATATGAGCTTCATTTGGAAAGCTCATCTAAAAGCACACTAGCATAGGTATGTTGCTGACCTTGCTCCTAAAGCAAAAAAATATATATAAAAAAAAAAAAAATTAGGATAGAGGCTCGGCGCCTGTGGCTCAATGGCCTAAGGCGCCAGCCACGTACACCTGAGTTGGCGGGTTCAAATCCAGCCCAGGCCCACCAAACAACAATGACGGCTGCAACCAAAAAATGGCCAGGAGTTGTGGCGGGCACCTATAGTCCCAGCTACTTGGAAGGCGGAGGCAGGAGCCTCACTTGAGCCCAGGAATTGGAGGTTGCTGTGAGCTGTGATGCCACAGCACTCTATCCAGGGTGACAGCTTGAAGCTCTGTCTCAAAAAAAAAAACCAGGAGAGAATATTAAAACACTTGAATCTATACAGCCTAACTCCTAAGCCCTAATTAACCTCTACTTCCTAACATGCTTTGAATCTCAAAAAGATAGTGACCCAAATAGAACCAGTCCTAGGGAGAGTGTTAACCTAGTTTATTCAACTCATCATCTTAATCTAAGTTTGGGAATGGGGTGGAGGCTGGAGGTAAGGGGTGGGTGGAGGTGAGGATTGGTTGCTGAAGTGAGAACTGAATACCATAAACCATTTATATAAACAAAGGGATAAGGTCTCCAAAAAAGGAGGAGAAAATTCTATTCTGTTCCTGGAGAGGCATATGAAAGATTATGTAAGAATTTCCACAGGGTCACACAGTCCACAGTTACATAAAAATCATCAGCCCTGGCTCGGCACCTGTGGTTCACCTGAGCTACATAAGGCACCAGCTACATACACCTGAGCTGGTGGGTTCAAATCCAGGCTGGGCCCTCCAAACAATAATGACGACTACAACCAAAAAAAAAAATAGCCAGGCGTTGTGGCAGGCACCTGTAGTCCCAGCTACTTGGGAGACTGAGGCAGGAGAATCACATATGCCCAAGAGTTGGAAGTTGCTGTGAGCTGTAATGCCACAGCACTCTACCCAGGACAATAGCCTGAGGCTCTGTCTCAAAAAAAAAAAAAATTCAGGAAAAAAAATTCCACAACATTCCAAAAAGCAAGCCATGAATTTGCAGCACACCTAGTACTACATTAAATTCATTCAAATGGGGGCGGTGCCTGTGGCTCAGTGGGTAGGGCGCCGGCCCCATATACTGAGGGTAGTGGGTTCAAACCCGGCCCCTGCCAAACTGCAACAAAAATAGCCAGGTGTTGTGGTGGGCGCCTGTGGTCCCAACTACTCGGGAGGCAGGAGAATTGCCTAAGCCCAGGAGGTGGAGGTTGATGTGAGCTGTGACTCCTCAGCACCCTACCGAGGGTGATAAAGTGAGACTCTGTCTCTAAAAAAAAAAAAGAAAAAATTCATTCAAATGAAGTGATGTGTAGGCATTGTGTTAGGTATTACAAATGATCTAGCGATGATTAAAAATATATAGCAAAATTGGAACCCCAATGAGAATATAGCTCAGCTGCTGTGGAAAACCAGATGGTGATTCCTCAAAAAGTCAAAATAGACTTACCATATGATCTACCAGTTCCACTTCTGGGTATATCCCAAAAGAACTACAAGAGGGGCTCAGTGCCTGGGGCTTAAGGGGCTAAAGCGCCAGCCACATACACCTGAGCTGGCGGGTTCAAATCCAGCCCGGGCCGCCAAACAACAATGACGACTGCAACCCAAAAATGGCCGGGCGTTGTGGCGGGCGCCTGTAGTCCTAGCTACTTGGGAGGCGGAGGCAGGAGACTCACTTGAGCCCAAGAATTGGAGGTAGCTGTGAGCTGTGATGTCACAGCACTCTATTCAGGGTGACAGCTTGAGGCTCTGTCTCAAAAAAAAAAAAAAAAAAAAGAACTGCAAGAGATAGGGTGGCACCTGTGGCTCAAAGCAGTAGGGTGCTGCCCCATACGCTGGAGGTGGCAGGTTCAAACCCAGTCCCGGCCCAAAAAAAAAAAAGTTAGAACTGCAGGAGATACCTGTACAGTCAGGTTCAGAGCAACATGATTCACAATAGCCAAAAGGTGGAAGCAAACCAAGTGTCCGTCGTTGGATGAGTAGATAAACCAAAGGTGATATGTATGGTACACAATTCATCCTTAAAAGCAAGGGAATACTGATACATGCCACGACACACATGAACTGTGAGAACACTAAGCCAGTCACACACACACTCTAAAATACCGTAAGACTGCTTTTATATAAGGAACCTAGAGTAGTCAAATTCATCAAGACAGAAAGTAGAACAGCAGTTGTCAGAAGGTTAAGAGAATGGAGAGAGAATGGGTACAGAATTTCAGTTTTACAATATGAAAAAATCTCTGTAGATGGGTTGTACAGTATAAATGTACTTATCCTTACTAAACTGTGTACTTAAACAGTTAAGATGGTAAATTTTATGTTATGTATATTTTACCACAATTGAAAATAAATACCTTAATAAGAAAAAGAGTAGACATTTCTGGCCTGGCATGGTGGCTCATGCCTGTAATCCTAGTACTCTGAGGCGGGTGGATTGCCTGAACTCACAGGTTCAAGACCAGCCTGAGCAAAAAGCAAGGCCCTGTCTGTAAAAATACCCAGGCATTGTGGTGGATGCCTGTAGTCCCAGCTACTTGGGAAGCTGAGAATGACAAATACAAAATTTAGAACAGTGCTCTAGAGGAAGTAGAGAGGATGGGATGGAGAAATTCATAAGCATATACAATTCATAGTCAATTAGTCTAGTCTAGTACTGGAGTTGGAAGGTGGCTTCACGGAGTTCCTCTTGTTTTGTGTGTGTGTGTGTGTGAGACAGAGCCTCAAGCTTTCACCCTGGATAGAGTGCAGTGGCATACCAGCTCACAGCAACCTCCAATTCCTGGGCTCAAGCGATTCTTCTGCCTCTGCCTCCCAAGTAGCTGGGACTACAGGCGCCCGCCACAATGCCTGGCCATTTTTTTTTTTGGTTGCAGCCATCATTGTTGTTCTGTGGGCCAGGGCTGGATTCGAACCCGCCAGCTCAGGTGTACGTGGCTGGCACCTTAGCCCCGCTTGAGCCACAGGTGCTGAGCCATATATATATATATATATATATTTTTTTTTTTTTTAGAGACAGAGTCTAACTTTGTCACACTTGGTAGAGTGCTGTGGCGTCATAGCTCACAGCAACCTCCAGCTCTTGGGCTTAGGTGATTCTCTTGCCTCCGAGTAGCTGGGACTACAAGTGCCCACCACAATGCCCTGGCGATTTTTTTGTTCTTGTTGCAGTTTGGCCAGGGCAGGGTTTGAACCCACCACCCTCAGTATATGGGGCCAGGGACAACCTAGGTAAAGTGCCATGGCATCACAGCTCACAGCAACCTCAAACTCTTGGGCTTAAGTGATTCACTTGCCTCAGCCTCCCAAGTAGCTGGGACTACAGGCACCGGCCACAATGCCCAGCTATTTTTGTTGTTGTTGCAGTTTGGCCAGGGCAGGGTTCGAACCCATCACCCTCGGTATATGGGCCAGCACCCTACTCACTGAGCCACAGGTGCCACCCTATTTTTTGTTGTTGTTGTTGGTTGTAGTTGTCATTGTTGTTTGGCAGGCCCAGGCTGGAGTTGAATCCACCAGCTTGGGTATATGTGGCCAGCACTGTACCCATTGAGCTACAAGCGCCGCCTGTATCTAATAATATTTTAAAGATAATAAAAGGAAAAAATGGAGGGAAATAAATTGAAGACAGCAAATAGGAACAACTCTTAAATCAGCAGCTCTTTCAAGATATAGTACTGTAGGCTCAGCGCCTGTGGCTCAACGGGCTAAGATGCCAGCCACATACACCTGAGCTGGCAGGTTGGAATCCAGCCTAGGCCCGCCAAACAACAATGACGGCTGCAACCAAAAGATGGCCAGGTGTTGTGGTGGGTGCCTATAGTCCCAGCTACTTGGGAGGCAGAGGCAGGAGACTCGCTTGAGCCCAGGAATTGGAAGTTGCTGTGAGCTGGGATGTCACAGCACTCTATCCAGGATGACAGCTTGAGGCTCTGTCTCACAAAAAAAAAAAAAAAAAAAGATATATTACTGTAAAAGAAAGAAGAGAAATGGGAAAGCAGCTAGAGGAAGAAGCAGCATCAGGAAAAGGTGGGGATGTTCTTAATAAGAGAAATAACAGTCAATTACATGCTGCCATGCCATTTATAAACATTATTGATTCTCAAAATAAACCAATAAAGTATATCAGTACTTTCAGATGAGGAACTCAAGGTCAGATGCCTAAGAAATATGTACATCAACATAGCCAGTAAGTGACAAAGCCACATTTAAATACAGATCTAGGGGCTCAGCACCTGTAGCTCAACGGGCTAAGGAGCCAGCCACGTACACCTGAGCTGGCGGGTTCGAATCCAGCCCGGGCCCGCCAAACAACAATGATGGCTGCAACCAAAAACAAAAAAAATGTCCGGGCGTTGTGGCGGGCACCTGTAATCCCAGCTACTTGGGAGGCAGAGGCAAGAGACTCGCTTGAGCCCAGGAATTGGAGGTTGCTGTGAGCTGTGATGCCACAGCACTCTATCCAGGGTGACAACTTGAGGCTCTGTCTCAAAAAAATAAAAATAAAAATAAAAGAATGGAAGGGCTCCGTTTCTATGGCTCAATGGGCTAAGGCACCAGCCCCATACACCTGATCTGGAGGGTTCGAATCCAGCCCGGGCCCACCAAACAACAATGACGGCTGCAACCAAAAAAAAAAATGGCCGGGCATTGTGGCGGGCGCCTATAGATCCAACTACTTGGGAGGCAGAGGCAAGAGACTCGCTTGAGCTCAGGAATTAGAGGTTGCTGTGAGCTGTGATGCCACAGCACTCTATCCAGGGTGACAGCTTGAGGCTCTGTCTCAAAAAAAAAAAAAGAAAGAAAGAAAATAATGGAAGGAAAATGCCTATTGAACAATACTACTTAAGGTATTTACAAATAAAATTATACAGGACTTGAGATTTGCTTGAAAACTCATTAATCCATGGTAGATGTTGTTAGAGGGAACTATTGAATAGGGATATGGATGAAATCAATTTTAGTATATGTGCTGCCAAAACAAGCATGATATAGATGAAATCAAAATGGGCTTGTGTTGATTTTCATTGTAGCTGGATAGCAGGTACATGGAAGTTCACTGCTTTTACTTTTGTGTATGTTTGAAAGGCTCCATAATAATAATAATAAAACAGAACAAATCCTTCACAGATATGACTAAGTAAGGAGAAAAAGCAACTTAGGCATTAAATCAGAAAACATCCATTTGTGCTATAATCAAAGCTTACAGTTGTGGCTCGGCACCTGTGGCTCAAGCGGCTAAGGCACCAGCCACACACACCTGAGCTGGTGGGTTCGAATCCAGCCTGGTCCCGTCAAACAGCAATGACGGCTGCAACCAAAAAATAGCCGGGCGCCTGTAGTCCCTGCTACTTGGGAAGTGGAGGCAGGAGGATCGTTAGAGCCCAGGAGCTGGAGGTTGCTGTGAGCTGTGATGTCACAGCACTCTACCCAAGGTGACAGCCTGAGACTCTGTCTCTTAAAAAAAACAAAAAACAAAGCTTACAGTTGTACAATGGTTTTCCATTTCAGAACACTTGAGCACTTCAGTAGACACTATACATGGTACTGTCCTGTGTCAAAGACGCAGTTTCTCATTTAACGTTAATTAAATCAGAATACATTTTATAATTGGGGTAAACAGTTAAGATCATGCTTCTCACTCTCTACCCTGAACACAAATACAAAATATGTTAATGAATTGGTGGTGCATATGATAATGGATGACCTCTGACCTCTGGTTGTAATGGAATAATAAGGATTAGACATTCCCTCCCACCAAAACCCAAAACTATACAGAATATTGGAAAAAAAAAAACCCTCGTGTTTTTTTTTGGAATTTTTTTTTTTTTGCAGTTTTTGGCCAGGGCTGGGCTGGAAACCGCCACCTCTAGCATATGGGGCTGGCGCCCTACTCCTTGGAGCCACAGTCACCACCCATTAAAAAAAAAAACACCTTGTTTTTCAAGCATTCAACATCAGGTAGGACAGGATTTTAATTTCTAAAAGAAGGGAAACAAAATGACCACTGTGATTGGGGTAGATTTCTTTCTACACATAACCTAGACACTATGGAAGAAAAGAGGAAGATTCTCAACAACTTCCCACTGTCACAAAGATGTGAAATTCAGAGAGGCTGAGGCAGCTGAATTTGGTGAGGTAGAGTTCCAAGGAGGAAGGAGCTGTGCTAAAAAAGAGTTCTAGAAATCTTCAGGGACATCCTCTTGAGTCTTTACTGAGTACTAGTCAGGATACACATAGGGTGAAACTCCACAAAGTCGGGCAAAAACCAACTGCTAGGGCGGTGCCTGTGGTTCAGTGAGTAGGGTGCCAGCCCCATATACCAAGGGTGGTGGATTCAAACTCGGCCCCGGCCAAACTGCAACAAAAAAATAGCCGAGTGTTATGGCGGGCACCTGTAGTCCCAGCTACTCGGGAGGCTGAGACAAGAGAATTGCCTGAGCCCAAGAGCTGGAGGTTGCTGTAAGCTGTAATGCCACGGCACTCTATCGAGGGTGACAAAGTGAGACTCTGTCTCTTAAAGAAAAAAAGCCAACTGCTAGTAGTAACTTGAACTATTCCTACAGCTCACACAGGGCAGAGAGAGATTTGAATCCTGACCATCCAAAATGAAAAGTCATCTGTTCTCATCTGGGCAATTGGGTAGAGATTTTAAGAAACTAGAAACAGAAAAGAAAAGAAAATCCAAAGTAAATTGAAGATAGACAATAGTACAGATCTAAGGAGAAATCAATGAAATTGAAATTGAACAAATAATTTCTTTAAATCAATAAAAGCTTCTGGGTCTTTGGAAAAAAATTATTTAATTTGAGTTTGAACGTGCCACCTCCAGCATGTGGGGCCGGCACCTTACTCCATTGAGCCATAGGCGCCACCCTAAAATTATTTAATTTGATGCAACTCTTGGTTGACTGATTTATGATAAAAAGAAGGAAGACACAAATTACTGGCTGGAGTCACACCTGTAATTGTAGCACTTTGTGAGGCAGAGGTGGAACGATTGCTTGAAGTCAGGAGTTTGAGACCAGCTGAGCAACTTAGTAAGACCTTGTCTCTACCAAAAAATAAAAAAAAATTGTCCAGCATGGTGGTATGTGCCTGTAATTCCAGCTACTCAGGAGGCTGAGGCAGGAGGATTGCTTGAGCCCAACAGTTTGAGGTTACAATGAGCCATGATGACACCACTGTACTCCAGCCTGGGTAAGACAGCAAGACACTGTCTCAAAAACAAACAAACAAAAAAGGACACAAATTACCAATGTTAAGAATGAAAATGGAGACAAAACTATAAATATTATAGGATAATATTTACACTAATGTATTTGACAGTTTAATGAAAGATACAAATGTCTTGAAAGACAAAAATTAAGGCTGGGCATGGTGGTCCATACCTGCAATCCTACCACTCTAGAAGGCCTAGGCAGAAGGATCCATTGAGCTCAGGAGTTGGGGACCAGCCTGAGCAAGAGCAGGACTGGTATCTACTAAAAATAGAAAAACTAGCTGGGTGTTGTGGCAGGCACATGAAATCCCAGCTACTCAGAAGGCTGAGGCAAGAGGATTGCTTGAACCCAGGAGTTTGAGATTGCTGTGAGCTATGATGCCAGGGCACTGTATCCAGGGTGACAGAGTGAGACTCTGTCTCAAGAAGAAAAAAAAAAAGAAAGACAAAAAATGTTGATCAAAAAGAAATAGAAAAATCTGAACCCAACGATAAAAAAAAATTTTTTTTAAATCAATTTTTTTTATTACAGAAAATTACCACCAAACCACAAAGAAAGGAACAAATAATACATAAAATAACTAGAAAACAACTTACAAAATGATAGGACTAAGTCTTCACTTATTAACAACTTTAAATGTTAATGGTTTAAATTATCCAATCAAAAGATATAGACTAGCTAAATGAATAAAAAAGCAAGATCCAACAATGTGTAACTTTCTAAAGAAAAAAAACTCTGAAGACCCTGTATCTATTCATGAAAGTTTCAATTTGAAAATTAAAATCTTCTCATAAAGAAAAGGAGAAACATTACATCGATTCTCTCTCTCATCAGACAGGCCCATACAATAAGATAAAAATTTAACATCCATTTTTTTTTTTTTTTGAGACAGAGCCTCAAGCTGTTGCCCTGGGTAGAGTGCTGTGGCATCACAGCTCACAGCAGCCTCCAACTTCTGGGCTCAAGTGAGTCTCCTGCCTTTGCCTCCCAAGTAGCTGGGACTACAGGTGCCTGCCACAACGCTGGCCATTTTTTGGTTGCGGCCGTCATTGTTGTTTGGCCGGCCGGGGCTGGATTCGAACTCGCCAGCTCAGGTGTACGTGGCTGGCGCCTTAGCCCGTTGAGCCACAGGCGCCAAGCCTTAACATCCATTTTTAATTAAAAACCCAGTAAACTAGGAATATAAGGAAATTTTCTCACCTGAATCTATGAAAAATCTATATAACTAATACTATTTAATGGTTAAAGACTAAATGTCTTCCCCCTGAAATCAGAAACAAGACAGGCGTATCTAACTATTCCTACTTATATTCAATATTATGCTAGTATTCTTAGCTATTCTAATAAAGCAAGAAAAAAACTGAAAGACATAGTGATCAAAAAAGAAGAAAAGACTATCTTATTTGATCATGACATGATTATATACATAGAAAATTCTAAGCAAACTACAAAAAAAAAAACACTGCTGGAAATAAGTGAATTTAGTGAGCTTGCGTGACACAACGTGAATATACACAAATTGTATTTCCACATACTAGCAATGAAAAATTGGAAATTGAAATTTTAAAAATATAATTTATAACACCATCAAAATATTAAATATTTAGGGATAAATTTAATAAAATACATGCAACATGTATAATTAAAACTATAAAACATTGCTGAGACACTATGAAGGAACATCCAAATAACTGCAGAATATGCCAGTTTCCATAGATTGGAAGAGTCAATGTGGTTAAGATGTCAATTCTCAAATTGAACTAGGGATGTTAATGAAATTCCAGTAATAATTAATTGCACAAGGAAAGTTTTCTGTGGAAGTTAACAAGATGATTCTAAAATTCATACAGAAACCCAAAGAATTGCTTGAAAGAGTCAAAAGCATGGGGGAGGGGGGGAAGAAAAGAAATCCAGGCTCAGCTCCCATAGTTCAGTGGTAAGGGCACTGGCCGCATACACTGAGGCTTGCGGGTTTGAACTTGGCCTGGGCCAGCTAAACAATGACAACTGCAACCAAAAAATAGCCAGGGATTGTGGTGGGTGCCTGTAGTCCCAGTTACTTGGGCAGCTGAGGCAAGAGAATGGCTTAAGCCCAAGAGTTGAAGGTTGCTGTGAGTTGTGATGTCACAGCACTTTACCCAGAGCAACATAGTAAGACTCTGTCTCAAAAAAAAAGAAAAGAAAAAGAAAAGAAAAGAAAAAAGCTAAGACAGCCAAAGCAGTTTTTTTTTTCTTTTTTTTTTGAGACAGAGCCTCAAACTGTGACCCTGGATAGAGTGCTATGGCATCACAGCTCACAGCAACCTCCAATTCCTGGGCTCAAGCAAGTCTCTTGCCTCTGCCTTCCAAGTAGCTGGGACTATAGGCGCCCGCCACAACACCCGGCCTTTTTTTGGTTGCAGCCGTGATTGTTGTTTGGCGGGCCTGGGCTGGATTCGAACCTGCCAGCTCAGGTGCACGTGGCTGGCGCCTTAGCCCATAGAACCACAGGCGCCTAGCCGCCAAAGCAGTTTTGAAGAAGAAAGTTCTAACTCTCATACCTAAATATGAGACTTACTATAAAGCTATTAAAATTAAGATGTACAAAATTGGCATAAGAATATTTATAGATCAGCAGAACAGAATAAAAAGTAGATAAATGGGGCCGCGCTTGTGGCTCATCGAGTAGGGCGCCGTCCCCCTATACCAAAGGTGGCGGGTTCAAACCCAGCCGCGGCTGAACTGCAAAACAGAAAAATAACTGGGCGTTGTGGCGGGCGCCTGTAGTCCCAGCTACTCAGAAGGCTGAGGCAAGGAATTGCCTAAGCCCAGGAGTTGGAGATTGCTGTGATCTGTGTGACGCCACGGCATTCTACTGAGGGCTATAAAGTGAGACTCTGTCTCTACAGAAAAAAAACAAAC
Source organism: Arctocebus calabarensis (assembly GCA_963573935.1). Lineage (NCBI taxonomy): Eukaryota > Metazoa > Chordata > Mammalia > Primates > Lorisidae > Arctocebus > Arctocebus calabarensis. Next base: position 5,622 of record CAUYON010140073.1, on the reverse strand, counting down.
AAACAATAAAAAGTATATAAATGCTCCCATACTTATTTGATCTATTGATTTTTTACAAAGGTGCCAAGAAAATTCAGTGACAAAGAATAGTCTTTTCAACAAATGGCCCTCTAATAAACTGGTTACCCATATGGAAAAACAGTGATCTTTGAACTTTGCCTCATACCATACAAATATTAACTCTAAATAAACAAAAAACTAAACGTAAAGATTAAAGCTGGTCCAAAGGTAGTAAATTACCTCAACTGATTGTCCACAGTTGCAGATCAAACTTCTGGTTCTACTCTCTCCCCTAGTCCTGTCAGTATTTGAAAAAAAAAAAAAAAAAAGGTTTAAAGCCACAGAAATTCTACATAACAAGGTGATAGAAAATCTTCATGGCTTTGGGATAGGCAAAAATGTCTTGAGTGGTATACATAAAACCCAAGCCATAAAAGAAAAAATGACAATTTTTTTTATGTTTGTGGAAACAGAGTCTCACTTTATTACTCTGGGTAGAGTTCCGTGGCATCACGCAGCTCACAGCAACCTCCAACCTCTGGGCTTAGGCGATTCTCTTGCCTCAGCCTCCTGAGTAGCTGGGACTATAGGCACCCGCCAAAACACCTGGCTATTTTTCTGTTCTGCAGTTCTGTGAGGCTGGGTTTGAACCTGCCACCTTCGGTATATGGGGCCGGCCCCGATGAGGCACAGGCGCCACCCCAAAAATGACAAATTGAACTTTAGCAAAATTAAAAACTACTAATGTGGTGGGTGTTTGGGTGATCACTGTATAATTTTTTCAACTTTACATTTGAAAAATTGCCTAAGAAAGTTTTCAGAAAATTAAAAAAAAGAAAGAAAGAAAAACAAACAAACAAAAACCTACTGCTCCTTGAATGGTACTGTTAAGAAAATAAAAAGGGAGAAAATGTTCTCAATACATATAATTGACAAAATATGGTATGTGGATATAAAGAACTCTTATGGCTCAATGATAAAAAATGGATAAAACATTAGAACAGGCTGGGCCCAATTCTACTTTCCCAAAGAACATATATAGGGGGCTGGGCCCGGTGACTCGCATCTTTAATCCTAGCACTCTGAGAGGCCTAGGCAGAAGAACCTTTGAGATCAAGAGTTGAAGACCAGCCTGAGCAAGAGAGAGACCCTGTCTCTACTAAAAATAAAAAAATTAGCCTGGCACTGTGGCAGGCACCTGTAGTCCCAGCTACTCTTGAGGCTGAGGCAGAAGGATTGCTTGTACCCAGGTAGAGGTTGCTGTGAAGTGGGCTGATGCTAGGCCACTCTAGCCCAGGCAATAGAGCAAGACTCTGTTTCAAAAAAAAGAAAGAAAGAAAAGAAAATACACGGATAATCAAAGAACGTATAAGTAGGCTCGCCGCCTGTGGCTCAACTGGCTAAGGCCCCAGCCATGTACACCTGAGCTGGTGAGTTCGAATCCAGCCTGGGCCTGCCAAACAACAATGATGGCTGCAAACAAAAATGGCCGGGCATTGTGGCGGGCACCTGTAGTCCCAGCTACTTGGGAGGCAGAGGCAAGAGACTCACTCGAGCCCAGGAATTGGAGGTTGCTGTGAGCTGTGATGCCATGGCACTCTATCCAGGGTGACAGCTAGAGGCTCTGTCTCAAAAAAAAAAAAGAACATATGAGTAGATGCTCAATACCATTAGTCATCATAGAAATACTAATTAAAGCCACACATGCACTAGAAATGACTAAAACTAAAAAAGGCTAACAATATTAAGTATTGGTGAAGATGTAGAGTAACTAGAACTCTCATGTTGATAGGAATGTCAAATAATAACTTTGGAAATATTTTGGTGGTTTCTCCCAGAGTTAGCCAGATACTTAACATGCAACCTTGCAATGTGCTTCTATATGTTTACCTAGGTGAAATAAAAAGCTATGTCTACACAAAGTTATACATCAATATTTGGAGCACCTTTGTGTATGATGGCCAAAAACTAAAATAAAAAAAAATCTACACATACTCAGTAATAAAACAGAATAAAACTAATGTTACATGCAGCAACATGGATGAATCTCAGAAATATTATACTAAGCAAAAAAATCTAGATGCAATACAGTATATACTGAATAATATAATGCCATTGAGGAAAAACTCTAGAAAAAAACAAATCTAATCTCTGGTGACAGAAAGTAGATCCATTGTTACCTGGGGCCTGAGGTCAGGAGATGAATAACTGAGAAGAGATGAAAGGGAATAATTTGTTACAGTTGTCATTGCAGTTTTTAGCTGGCTGGGGCCAGGTTTGAACCTGCCACCCTCGTATCTGGGACCAGCGCCCTACCCACTGAGCCACAGGCGTCGCCCTAAAAGGGAATAATTTGTAACAATGCAAATGTTCTGTGTCTTGCCTACGGTTGTAGTATCAAGATGCATATATTTGTGTAACCTCATTATGAGAGAGGATATCTGGGAAAAGTAAGGTCTGAAAGAACAAAAGACTTCTCACAGGAGCTCCCAAGGACACACCTGCAAAGTCCTCCACAAGGTGACTCAGGCCTTAGGAATTTGTAGAAACTTAACTTCCTGGGACTTTGACACCAAATCTTGCTTCCACTTCTGTAAAAGCCACACCTGCCTTCTCCATCTCTATGCAAAATGACCAATGAGCAGGGTACCCATGGACAAGGAACCTTTGGCTGGAGTTAAAAGGGAAAGGACAGAATCAGTCAGGGAGTGGCCATTTTTGGACTCTAGTCTGCTGTGCTCCGCTGGCTGAAATAAAATCCTTCCTCTTTTAAACAGCGATGGTCAGTCATTTCTTTCTCTCCATTGGGCTTCATTTTCCTGCAACATTTCAACTCACCTAGGATGATTATGTTTATTGCCAGTACGTTATGCCACCAAAAAGTTAAAAATATCTGTAAATAGAATAACCAGAGAAATAAAACATTGAACCCGTAAAAACTAAAGAATCCATGGGGATTCTTTTTTTTTTTGGAGACAGATCCTTAAGCTGTCACCCTGGATAGAGTGCCCTAGCATCACAACTCACAGCAACCTCCAACTCCTGAACTTAAGCGAGTCTCCTGCCTCTGCCTCCCAAGTAGCTGGGACTACAGGTGCCCACCACAACGCCTGACCATTTTTTGGTTGCAGCCATCATTGTTGTTTGGAGGGCCCAGGCTGGATTTGAACCTGACAGTTCAGGTGTACATGGCTGGCGCCTGTTGAACCACAGGCTCCGAGCCAAGGGATTCTATTTTTAGAAGTCAGAGAAGATAAAAAAGCTCTCAGAATTTTGTATTACCAGGAAATTTCATTTCATAGGGCTCTTGGGAAGAATCTGCTTCAAGCTTACTCAGGGTGTGGAGAGAATTTATTTAGTTCCTTGTAGGACTGGAACTGAGATCTGTGGAGTTTTTTGCTGTCTGTCAGGGCTAGTTCTCAACTCCTAGAGCTCGCTCACTTGCTCACTTTTCTTGGCATGTGGTCCCCTTTTGTTTTCAAAGTGAGCAAACCCAGAATCTCTCTTGCATCAATCCCCGTCATGCTTCCAATATCTTCCCTTTTAAGGAAGAGACTTGTCACTTTCAAGAGCTCACCTGGTTAAATCAGGACCACTGAGCACTGTCTCCCTTTCTTGAAATCAACTGTGCATAATTATAACCCAATCATGCGAGACCCCATTATATTTGCAGGTGTTTTCCACATTATAGGGGAGGGAATATACAAAGGCAGGGATCAATGGGGGTCATATTAGAATTCTGCTACAACAATAAGGTTGGCATAAAACACAAAAATAATTAGAGAAATTTCAGCAAATCTTTGGGTTGAAGATGCTGAATGATAAACCCACTTGTTTTTGTTCCATTTTACTTCACTGAACATTGGGGAGGCTACCCACAGTGGCTCATACCTATAATCCCAACACTGGGGAGGCCGAGGAGTGTAGATTGACTGAGCTCACAGGTTCAAGACCAGCCTCAGCCAGAGTGAGACCTCCTTTCTAAAAATAATTGGGTGTTGTGGCAGGTGCCTATAAACCCAGCTAATTAAAAAATTAAAATTAGCTGGGGGCAGTGCCTTTGGTTCAAGGTTTATGGTGCTGGCCCAATATACCAGGGGTGGCAGGTTGAAGCCTGGTTATGAATAAAAAATGAAAAAAAAAAAAAAAAAAAAAAAAAGCACCACTGTGCTCCAGCCTGGGTTAAAGAGCAATGACTTGTTGCAATCTGAAAAAAAAAAAAAAGAAAAAGAAAGCAAAGAAAAAAAAGGAAAATTCTTTATTAAAAAATCAAGTCATAAGAGAAGCAAAAATAAATAATAATAGTTGTCATTCAGTGATGCTAAGCCTTTGACACATTTTATCAGCATTGTACTCTATTTCCCCCTTGTTCAATTTCATCAGATGAATTGTCATAAAAATGTGATTATTACTGCTCAGTTGCTTATCAGTTCGGGTGTGGTGATCTCTCAAAAAGATAACCTTTCTTTTGAGACATCATAGTTACTAGAAAAAGTGTGGGATGTTTTGGATTGCAAATGAGAACAGTTTTCCTCTTACCTGAACTCTTCTGATTGTACTGAAACCATCTATGCCCTAAAGCATTGTAATCATTCCAATATGGATGAATTCATTCAATAACCATTTATATTTTCACATCAAGATTATCTATAGAAATAGTTGTCCCTGTTTGGAGAATCTGTGCTGTTCAAATAGCTCTCAAGAATATTTAAAAAACGGCTCGGTACCTGTGGCTCAGCGGGCTAAGGCGCCAGCCCCGTACACCTGAGCTGGCGGGTTTGAATCCAGTCCGGGCCTAGCGAACAACAATGATGGCTGCAACCAAAAATGACCAGGTGTTGTGGCGGGCACCTGTAGTCCCAGCTACTTGGGAGGCAGATGCAAGAGACTCGCTTAAGCCCAGGAGTTGGAGGTTGCTGTGATCTCTGATGCTAGGGCACTCTATCCGGGGTGACACCTTGAGGCTCTGTCTCAAAAAAAAAGAATGTATGAAAGGATTCTAGTCCAGTCCTCCTACTCTCCTACCACCCCTTAACCCCAACTAAGTTCCCTAGGTATTTCTTCCTCCAAATCTTTTCAAGAAGTGAGGAAAGTTGGCTCTGAGGCTTCTCTATTATGAATTTTGAGTCATTATGGAGGTCCAAGGCTTGAAACAACTTCTCCTTTGTCCAAGAAACAATAAGCTTAAGTGAAACTATTAACTTTCTAATAGCCCTGTGATTCCCCTTGGTTATCTAGATAGGAACTATTTATAAGTTCCTCTGATAAATAGAAACTCTACAAATAATTCACAATTACATTGAATTATTATTATTATTATTATTATTATTTGGGCTGGAGTCTCACTTTGTCACCCTCAGTAGAGTGCTGTGGTGTCACAGGTCACAGCAACCTCAAACTCTTGGGCTTAAGTGATTCTCTTGCCTCAGCCTTCCTAGTAGCTGGGACTGCAGGCACCCGCCACAATCAATGCCTGGCTATTTTTTTTTTTTTTTTTTTGTAGAGACAGAATCTCACTTTATCGCCCTGGGTAGAGTGCCATGGCGTCACACTGCTCACAGCAACCTCCAGCTCTTGGGCTTAAGCGATTCTCTTGCCTCAGCCTCCCTAGTAGCTGGGACT
>CAUYON010140071.1:0-11615 GCA_963573935.1 Arctocebus calabarensis | reverse complement strand
TCAAGTATGCTGTGGTTTGAAATGAGATCTTATTAGCTCTTTTCTCCCAATATAGATTATTTTCTCACAAAAATCTGATACTGGTTCATGGCCTAGTGCCTTGGGTTTTACAGATTTTTTTCTTTTAAATGCAAAACCTTTCAACAAAATAGTGTCTGTCATCAGTTTGGTGCTAAACATTTGTAATTACTGTGTAATTAGAAACAAAAATACATAAAGCTTTGACTCTAATTATGTAGCATAAAAGTTAAGGTTGTTCACTATGATGGCATCGTAGAATTAAAACTTTTACTAGGGCTGAAAAGAAAAGACTGATTTAATGTGGTGTGTTTGTTATGAAGATAAATGTCTGGTTACAGGGAATATTCGTACTAAAAAATGCTTACACATATGGTGCTGTGTATTTGTGTGTGTGTGAGAGAGAGATAGTTTGTGATAGAGATTGACAGAGAGACACACAGCTTGAATTGCTTTAATTCATAAGCATTTCAGTCTTCATTCTGGTAAATTCCCCATATTGATTCTTTGTTTTAAACTGAACCACAGGTACAGTCTCATTTTTGCCAAATGTCAAAACAGGTGCACATTTTAAAATGTAATGCTTTTTAAATACTAAAATGTATAAAATTAGACGTGCCCACATATAAAAAATACTTGAGATCAAGATTATCTTTAGTGAATATCATCTGCATATGTCCGTAAGTTCAATTGTGTTTCTCTTTTTGGAAGGAAGTATGGAGAATCCTCAAAGAACTCAAATTAGACCTCCCATTTGATCCTGCAATCCCATTACTAGACATCTACCCAGAAGAAAAAAATATCCTTTTATCATAAGGACATTTGCAACAGACTATTTATTGAAGCTCAATTTACAATTGCCAAAATGTGAAAACGGCCTAAATGCCCACCAACCCAGGAATAGATTAATAAGCTGTGGTGTATGTATACAATGGAATACTATTCAGCCACTAAAAAAGATGGAGAATTTACATCTTTTGTATTAACCTAGATAGAGGTGGAACACATTCTTTCTTATTATTATTATTTTATTGATTTATTTTTTTTTGGTTTTGTTTTGCTTTTTTTTTTTTTTTGCTAGCCTAATTGTCATAAGTAACCATTTTCAAATGGGCACACATTCTTCTTAGTAAAGCATCACAAGACTGAACAAGCAAGAATCCAATATGCTCTATTCTAATATGAAGGTATTAGATGATCTAATACAAGGGGGGATAGGGGAATGAGCAAGTGGGGACACGGGAGGAGGGAGGGGGATTGCGGGTCACAGTGTATGGGACACCACTTGGACAAGGGACACAATTATAAGAGGGACTTTATTTAACAAACGCAATCAGTGTAACCTAATTCTTTTTACCCTCAATGAATTCCAAACAATAAAATATATAATATAATTTTTTTCTCAGGTACCTTTAATGAAACATCTACTACTTATCCCCCAAGAGCCTGCAGAGAAACACTGATTCTTGATTTTATACATCTTACATATACCTGGTGACTGCTTAGTTACAGTTTTTATAATTATGTATTTCTATATTTGTCACCCCCACAGAACACCTCAAGGGCAGGAGTTTTTCACCTCTTTTATCTTAAGAACATACAGTGCTAAACAAACAAACAAAAAATGTATAGTTCTATGATTCTAGCCCTTGTCTTTTCCTATACATAAAATAATGCCTGACAGGGTTAATGACTGTTTCTGTAATCTATAACGAGATGTACCCTTGAATCCAAGCATTAATTTTTTTTTTTTTTTTTAAGAAACAGGGTCTCACTTTGTCACTCTCGGTAAAGCACTGTGGCATCACAGCTTACAGCAACCTCTAGCTCTTGGGCTTAGATGGGATTCCCTTGCCTCAGCCTCCCAAGTAGCTGGGACTACAGGCGCTCACCACAGCACCTGGCGACCTGCTCACTGAGCCACAGGTGCTGCCCTGAATCCAAGCTTTGACAAGATTTTACATTCATGTAGCTTTTGAGCATGTTTGATATACCTTCTGAGCACATACAGAAGTGCCACAACCTATATACAAACTGTGGGCTGAAACATTGCTTTGGATCAGTATAACGCAAACTCTGAAAGGCTCCTCTGGGTTTCAGTCCCCAGTAAGACTGAATACAAGTAACTTTGATTCTTTAAAAGATGACTTTTTTCCGAAGTTTACATTGCTAATATGTGCTAGGAATGGAACAGGACTGACATGATGCAGAGTGTAATCTCATCATCCATCACAATAAACATTCCTGGCAATTTCGGCAATATACACATTCATACATACTACATATGTGCTCCATCCCACACTCAACTCACCTACCAGGATTGCAGGAATTCATATAGGTGGAATGCTGGGTATAAAGAAGAAATATATCACCATTCAATAGATTCAATTTTGATGTCAAATATGAAGTTGAAATCTACTTAAACTATTTCAGTAATGGATTTCTCTAGAGGTTATCTTGTTGTAACTCATGCCACCCATAAGAATACACAGACCCCACTTTAGGCTCAAATCACATGGTGATGATTTATTTACACCTGCACAGGTGAAGCACTGCCCCAAAGGGCAAGGCCCAAATCAGGTGGTTACATCTGCACAGGCAAACCGCTGCCCCAAAGGGCAAGCGGTGGTGAAGAGAAATGCAGGCAGCCTTTTAAACCCTTTTTGTGCTGATGTGGCAAAGCAAGCATATACAAATGTGGAACATGGCCAGTTACAGGATGGGGTTATAGTCAGGTAGTTGGCTCAGGGGGTAGCTGCGTGGAGGCTCAGTGGGATAACTCAGTAACCATGGGGATAACTTGGAATGCCCAGTACATGGGAAACTCTGCTTGAGTGAGTTTCCATCATTGTTTCAACCTGGCCGGGGGTGGGGGGGTCAGGGAACTCAGAGAACTTCCTTGTCAGAAACCTGTCCTCAGAATTAACCCAAGGGGGTCCATGCTGGGGACCAAGACTGAGACAGGCTGAGACAGACTCGGGTCTTTTGGGAGGCTGTTGGCTTATAACATTCCCCAATGGTCTTTTGGGGAATGAAATCCTTGATTCATTTGCATCACTGGAGAGGGGCTGATAGTGGGTATACAATACCATTAATTATCCCATTTAGGGCTGGACAGGGAACTTCAATTTCAGGCTCAGGTGAGTTCAGACATCACATTCCTCAGGCACAAACTCTCTGAGTCTTGGCAAGGTTATGAACAAAACAGTTTCAAACATTTTGAAAGGCTTTACCTTGATTAAGGAGCACACCTCTCTCTCTCTCTCTCTCTCTTTCTCTCTCTCTCTCTCTCTCTCTCTCATTTTCAAGGGCCATCCAGAGCTCACCGGACTGCCTGAATCATAACACTTTCCAAGGCATGGCCTTTCTACTAATAGCTCTGGCACCTTTCACTTCCTCTGCATGTTTCTTAGTCCAACAAAATGCCATTTTATCACTGATCTGTGGCCTGCAGTCTCAATTCTCAAATTCTTGAGACCAAACACTCACTGAAGAAATTCTAGTAACAAAACTACAATGACATTCTTTCTAACGTCTTTTCACTTTCCCCAAGTCCCACTTGGCCGTGTGGCTGCTATTAAAGACAGACAGAAAACCAAAGGAGGTGGAAAACCTAGAACTTTCAGTTTGTCTCAGAATAACCAGGGGACAAAGTTGGAGCAGGGAAGAAGGGCACACTCACACATATGTTTCACCCTGTGAATGGGGGGAGAAACTCTACTATTATTATTTGTTTTACTTCTTTTCTTTTTTTTAATTGTTGAATCATAGCTGAGTACATTAGTGGAATCAAGGGGTACAATGTGCTGGTTTCATATACAATCTGAAACATTTTCATCAAACTGTTTGACATAGCCATCATGTCATTTTCTTAGTTATTATATGAAGACATTCGTATTCTGCATTTAGTAAGTTTAGCCTGAGGGTAAATGGTGGGGCCACACCTATGTTTTACTTATTTTCTAAGCATTCGCATGCATATAATTCTACCTCATTTCTTAACCAGAGCAGCCTCGAGTTTTTACTTGAGCTGCTGCTTAGCCAGAGGAGACAAACCAATACTCCCCCTAGAACCTGTGAAGGGAGGTTTAAGTCCACTCTCAGAGTTTTCTCAGTTACACCACACTCATACACTTTCACACACTTTTTAATAGACCTGCTGATGATCTAATGTCCAAAAAGTTGGTCAGGCTCCTCTTTCCACTAAAACTGCAGTGGGATCCTCAGATTGATCATACCTTGCCTTAATTTGAGGTTTCAATATCAGCTTAATTCTGCAGGTGCTGTTATTTTAGCACTGAGATCTTAGGGACCGTGACTCTTTTTGGGTTTTTTACTCAGGCCTTAATAGTACCATAGTGGTGGGCTAATATACATGTGCATATGAGTTTTTATTTTTCCCTATGACATTTCCCCTTTTTCCCAAAGTTCAAAAGTCCAATTAAGACAAGTCCTTAGAGGAGTTCCTCAGGCTTCAGCCATACATTGACCAGCCAACTTCCAGTATGTAGCTGGAGCAGGGCATGTTGACTGTCTTAAAAGTTACCTTTATTTCCTAAGGGACAATGAAGTTCTATTCAGCCAGCTGTGATGACTTCAGGTGAAGATTCCTTTCACCTTCACATCTATATGTATGATTAGGATGATGCTGATTCTAGACCTAGACTTAGTTTCCTTGATTTTTCAGAGAGAAAGGATGTACAGATACAAAAGACTGAACAGAACACAGTTAAATACTCCAGTGGGGATTTTCCTTGCTACTCTTCCTAGGGTTTTTGTGCAGTTACACCATTTACTGGAAAATTCTCATTTTAGGTTTTCTATATAGACACAGGAGATAACATTCAAGACTGCACAAGTTTTCCCAGTGTAGCCAACACAGGTCATTTTGTAAACTCTTTGACCAGTCTCTTAGTCCCATTTAAAAGATTAGTTTAGTAAAATAGTTATGTCTTATTTTATGAATTGACATTGTAGATGAGGCTAGGATTTAATACAAGTGAGTCACAGCCTCTTTTCTCTTGGAACCATTTTTCTCTTTCTAATTTCTCTCTTTATTAAAGACAAAGTATAGCAGAACTAACTTAGTTGCCAAAAATAAACTGTATCTTCTGATTATTTGCATAAAGTGAAGTAATAATAATTAATTATCAGCCATGTAGGCTCTTTCCTTTAAAATTGGCTTTACTGGAACCTTTTATAAGGAATCTCAGGCTGGACTTTCTTGAAAGCTTTTCGCGATCCCAGGTTTCATCTGTGCCATTAAATATCAGTATGCATTGGGTAAACTCTTCTCCTCTTGAGGTTTTCAAGTACATTTTGATTCCTAGACCAAGCAGCAAGTGACCATCGTTACTTATCACAGATCAGGAAATGTTACTGATGGCGGGTATCTGGCCAGTTTTCCAAAGGCCTTTTTTCTCATTGGCCTTATAAAGTCAACTTTAATTCCTTAATGCAGTCTGGATACCACTGGAAATGCTATTCCAGCAAAAGCCTTGGTAAAACAACCAGTGCCTTCATCATGTTCTATAGAACAAAATAGATTCTTATTGAACTTATGCAAATAACTGTATTGTCAGAAATTAAGAATACTTACAAATGGCTTTCAAATTCCAGAGAAATTAAAGAGAAAAAACATACATGTTTCAAATTCTGCTTATAAGTACATACATTGCTTGAAAAGCTACAAATAGCTCAAAAGACAGAAATTTTTCTTGACTTCTGGAAAACATAACACAGAAAGAATCAGCAATATTTTAAACAAAAACTATAACAAGTCAACTTAGTTACATGTATTTGATTTCTGTTCTGCTTGAAGCTAGGTTAGCAATGCTCACAGACATGTTTTATTTTTCCAATGAAAGTTCTAAAAGTCTATTGTTAGTTCAAAGGTACTCAATTTCCAAAGACATTAGGAATTCAGTTTGTCTCATTATTTCTTCTTCCTAAATGAATTACTGATAGTATACATTAAGACAGACCAAAAAAAAAAAAAAGACAGACCAATGTTTTATACTTTAGGACAGACTAATGTTTTGTAATATTGGAAAATACATATAACCATAATTCATACAAAATTAATTACCATTTCATTTGACAATGTTTCCTATACATTCTTAACAAATTAAATAAGTTTAACTTGTTTTCCTCATGTTTTCAGTGGTTTTAATATTTCAAAAAGACTAAATTCAGAGTAGTTGGTCAAGGCTGAGTTTGAATCTGCTAGTCTTGGTGCAGGTGGCCAATGCCACAAGCACTGTACTACAGGTGCCAAGCTCCAAATTTAGAGTTTTGACTTTGGAAGTTTTGTCAAATATCAAAGGCTTAAAACATTTGTCCACACAAGATTATAAGTTACTTAACCTGCACAGATATTTTACATATGTTTTAGACCTTTTTAACATTTGTCACAGAGGGCTATCATGGGACTTTCCTGTCACTTTGCTGGGGACCCTCTTTTTTCACATAATTAGTATTGGAGGGCTCTTAGGGAATGGTGTTAGTCAGGGTGCTGTGGAGCACTCCCATCAGGGAACTAGAATGTTGCAGGAAAACAATGAATTAAAGCAGACAGATATTTACACTAACAATATAGAGGAAAAAACCTTCTAATTGCTGACAAGAACTAGAACTCAGGTGTCTCAAGGCATAGAATGCTGAGTTCCAGGGAATTTTTAAACTCTTTTATACTTGGTTTTTTGCCTTCTCAGTTTAACACAAGACTGTTTCAGGCCGAGATCAATCTTTTAACAAACACTGAACAAATGACATAAAACGACACGAAAGACATGGACCCGACATGAACAATATACACTTTCATATTCTCAAAACCAGTACCAGAACACCCTTTCATATGGTTTTTAATAGGTCTGTGGGTGATCTAATACCCCACGGGTCTTCTGAAAGTTTCTGACAGGCCAATAGCCAGGCAACCTGATGTTCCTGTTTATAGTTCCTGTCTTTGGCCTTCCCCCAGAGGATCCACACAAATTACAACAATTTGATTCAACAAACAGTTACATATTTTTCTAATAATTTATAATAAATCTCAGACACTAGCCAAACTTAGATGTTAAAGTAGCTTACCTCAAGAGGTGGACTCATAGGTGAATTTAGGAGTGATTGTCAGCTGGTCTCCTGAGGGCGCCACGTTCTCTGGAAACCCTGGGATGTTTCTAGGGGGCGTCTCCCCTCAAATGGGCCACAACCTGCCCCCATCTTGGAGGCCGCCTGAGGATCAGCAGAATACGTGACAACCACAGTAACGTCAAGCGGCTGCTATTTTTAAAAGTAAAGAGGACTGTTTCCTTCCCTTTAATTCTAAATGAGTGATTGTTCTTGGGTCTTTTGCTGAATGCCAGCACCTTGTCTCAAAACTATTTGTAACACAACAACCACAGTTCTTTAGCAGTAGTAACTCTTTAATTGCCAGAAGGAGAGGGTGATATTTAATCTTGGAATTGATCAATCTTTGAAAGGAATGTTGACAAACTGTTGGAAACAGCAAACACAAATTCGACAAACAATTCATAAACAAGGCAAAGACCCACTCTCTGTGAGTCCTAAAAGGAAAACGTAAGACAGACCAAAGACTACCAGACAGAGCAAGACTAAAAACAAACCAGAGGTTCACTTCCCTGCAAGTCTAAAGAGGAAAAACTTGACAAACTGGAGAAGGGACAAGTGAAAGCAAACAGTTCAGACAAATCACCGGCATAGAAAGGGCCTGCAGACTCATGCTCTGTGAGTCCAAAGAGAAATCCAGACCAGACTCAGACAGACCAAATCAAACCAAGGACAGTCCAGAAACTCACACTTCTGGTGAGTCCAGGACCAGGCTTAAGTCAGAAACAGACAGAACCAAACCAAAAACAGACCAAAGACTCACCTACCCGGTGAGTCCAAAACCAAGTTTAAATCAGAGACAGACAAACAAAACCAAAGACTTACACATCCTGGGAGTCGAAACAAAACAGACCACATGACTTGGCCCCAATGTAAGTCCAGACCAAATGACCCACAAACCCCATGAGTCCAGACCAGTGACCAGATATAGCATCCTGTGCAGGCCTGGGGGATAAGTTTATGTCACATCTGGTCTTCCCTCATTCCCCAAACGCCAAACAATCTTAGTCATCAGATGGAAATATAGAGCTGGCAAAAGACTTAATGGGGCTGATGGTTCTTCCCCAAAATCTCTAGAGAATAGATAGATGTTACAAACTCACCCAGGTGTTACTGATTAATTACCAATTTGGGACCTATGCCCAGGATTCACACATTTGAGGGCTCAAGGGCGGAGGAAGGTCTCTCCGAGGCCTTCCCCTGAAGCTGTTGGCTGGTGGTGGGTATAGGTGGGGGTCTAAGGGGTTGCAAAATCTTGCTGGGGGTGGCAAAATCTCACTGGGACCTCCAAATGTTGTAACTTACACCACCCATAAGTGTACACGGACCCAGGGAGGAGGAAGATGGCGGACCAGTAACAGCTTCCTTGCAACTGGGCACGGTGAGACTGGGGAGAGACTTCAGGCATCTCTGGCTGGGGGAATCTGCCCAGAAACATCCCTTTGGGGATGCAGGGAGACAGCATGAGACTTCTGGACCCCCTGATGAAGGCAAAAGTAGTGGAGCTCTGGCAAGTGGTTGCGTGTGTTCATTCAGTGTAATACTGCTGGCAGCTGTGGGTGTAGCAGCAGAGAGGCTGTAAGCTGGAAAGGCCTTACCTGTGAGCTGTTTGGGTTTCTTTTGGACTTGGCACTCAGTTGAACTCCCTTGGGATAACTTGGGCAAGAGTGCGGAGGTCTCTGAATGTTGTCTGGGTCCCCAGACTGGGCCACCAAGCCAGACGGAGCTACCAGAGTTTGGTTGTGGGCTGTATGGAGCCATGGTGGGAGAACTGCCATGGCAAGCTCCACCCTCAGGGGCACAGAACAAGCATCAGGAGGGAGCGAGTAACCTAGTGACTGAGCAGCCTAAAGGCAGGGACTGAGATGCCTTGCAGCCTTAGCCCTCAGGGGCATAGGGTGAGACCGGTTTTGGCACACTGGGTAAGTGGATAGTAGTCACGTAAGGAGTGATCCCAGCCACAAGCGCTTTCCTGGGAAAGCTTCTGCTTAGCCCAAGTTAGCAATTGAAAGTGCCTTCTAAGCAGGCTGAGGAGGATATACTGTCTCCACCCTCAGGGGTTTGAGAAATCATTAGAGGCCTCTGGTCTCCACTTTGTACAGCTGTATCAACATTGTGATTAACATATCATACCCCAGAAGATCACCTCATACCCAGACAATATCAGCAAGATATATATACTGCTTTGACTTTGGTTTTGTTTTGCTTTGTGTTTTGTTGTTGTTGTTCTTGTTGTTTGTTTTTGTTATTGTTGTTTTGTTTTTAATGTCAGCATTTTCCTTAAAGATTTTTCCTTTCTTTTTTCTTTCTTTTATTCCTTCATTTTTCTAGTTTAAATATAATTTTCCATAGTTGCCTTTTTCAAAATTTAGAACTTCAATTTTGCTAGTGTTTCTACCCATGTTAATTGTTTTTTTTTTGTTTTTCCCTGATTTTATTCCGTAAAGTTTTTGGTTTGCTTGTTTTGGTTTGCTTTATTGCATTTTTGTCTTTCCTCTCTACTTGGTGGAGGTGGGGTACTGTGTTTACACAGGCTGGCAAAGAGCTCCTGACCTAACCACCCAACCCAGCACTCCCAGAGGTTGGGGGTTCTTAAGGTTGGATCAAAGTACTGTACTGTACACCTATATTGCTTCCATTCCCTTCTTTCTGTGCCTCTCTTCTTTTGGACGATAGTTGCTTCAACACACCCACTCTCCTTTATCCATTTTCTTCTCTTATTCCTTCTTTCTTTTTTTTAATTTTCTCTTTTTTTCTCTCTTTCTTTCTTTTTTCCCTGCTTGCTCTTAATCTTCTCATCCTTCTGATCCTATACCAAAAGGACTCATCGAAACCCTAGTCCAGAGGCACGGCAATTTAAGAACAGGAAGAAGTGAAAGAAAAATTAGGGAAAGGAAACAGATAAAAGAATCCACTCATGAGGAAGAATCAGCAGAAAACTCACAGCATCATGAAAAAACAGTCCAGAGCAAACCCCGCAAGGGGCTGTGAGGTAGATACTGCAGAGGATTCCACCTATAAGGAAATGTTAGAAATGACTGAAAGGGAATTTAGAATACAGGTGATGAAAACAATCAAGGAAATGAAGGAAATATTGAAGTAAAATGCTGATAAAGTGGAAAAAGAAATCCAAACACAGAATCAAGTAAGAGATGAATGCTATGAAGAATACAAAAAGGATATGACAGAGATGAGGGAACTGAAGCAGTCAATTAGGGAAGTTAAAGATGCAGTAGAATGCATCAACAACAGATTAGACCATGCAGAAGAAAGAATCTCAGAGGTAGAGGACAAAGCTCTTGAGATAACTCAGATAGTTAAAGAGGCAGAAAAGAAGAGAGAGAAACCAGAATGTTCGCTGACAGAATTATGGGACTCTATGAAGCGCTCTAACATACAAGTTATAGGTATCCCAGAAGGGGAAGAAGAATGCCCTAGGGGAATGGAAGCCATACTAGAGAATATTATAAATGAAAATTTCCCAGATATCACCAAAGATTCTGACACTATCCCTTCAGAGGGATATCGGACCCCAGGTCATCTCAACTCTAACCAAGCTTCCCCAAGACACATTGTGATGAACCTGTCCAAAGTCAAGACAAAAGAAAAGATTCTTGAAGCTGCCAGGAATAAGCACCAGTTGACCTACAGGGGCAAATCTATCAGGGTGACTGCAGACTTCTCCAATGAAACTTTCCAAGCAAGAAGACAGTGGTCATCTACCTTTAACCTACTCAAACAGAACGATCTCCAGCCAAGAATTCTATATCCTGCCAAGCTAAGTTTTAAAATCGATGGAGAAATCAAATCATTTACTAATATACAAACATTGAGGACATTCACCACAATAAGACCAGCTCTACAGGAAATACTCCAACCTGTTCTACACACTGAACATCACAATGGATCAACAGCAAAATAAGAACTCAGGAATTAAAGGTCAGAGCCTAATTTCCACACTAATGCAAAAGATAAAAGTAAGTAATGGACTCTCACAAAATAAGATGAATAGAACACTACCACACTTATCAATTATCTCAATAAATGTTAATGGCTTGTATTCCCCACTAAAGAGGCATAGATTGGCTAACAGGATTGAAAAACACAAGCCATCCATTTGCTGTCTCCAAAAAACACACCTAGCTTCAAAAGACAAATTAAAACTCCTAGTTAAGGGTTGGAAAACAATTTTTCAGGCAAACGGAACTCAGAAGAAAAGAGGAATTGCAATCTTATTTTACGATACATGTGGATTTAAAGCAACTAAAGGCAAAAAAGACAAAAACGGTCACTTTATATTGGTCAAGGGAAAAATACAACAAGAAAATGTTTCAATTCTAAATATTTATGCACCAAATTTAAATGCTCTGAGATTCTTGAAACAGACCTTACTCAGTCTGAGCAATATGATATCCTGTAATACCATAATAAGAGAGGACTTTAACACTCCTCTTACAGAGCTGGACAGA